>JALIGW010000017.1:15347377-15539877 GCA_023053685.1 Diadophis punctatus similis
GACCATAGCAACATCCCCATGGTCATGTCATCAACATTCAGATGCTTGGCAGCTGATTCATATTTATGACAGTTGCAGTGTCCTGGGGTCACTGACAAGCAAAATCAATGGGGAAGCCAGATTCACTTAACAACTGTGTTACTCATTTAACAACTGCAGTGATTCACTTAACAAATGGGGCAAAAAAGGTCATAAAATGGGGCAAAACTCAGTTAACAAATTTCTCACTTAGCAACATAAATTTTGGGCTCAATTGTGGTCGAGGACTATCTGTACTCAGCAGGAAGTCCACCGAATTCATCCATAGAAATTGAGAAGTTTGCTTCCACATAAGCAGAACCAGAGCATCTGAATCAATGATTTAGCCCTACCTCCTAAATTAAGGCATATGTGAAGGAAGTGTACAAAAGTTGTGTTTCTCATTCTGCCTCTTCTCTACAACATTCTGTGTTCTCACTTGGATAGTCCCCCTAAACCAGGAGTAGGCAAACTACAGCTCTTCGAGGACCTGTGGACTTCAACTCCCAGAATTCCTGAGCCAGCCATGCATGCATGGCTGGCTCAGGAATTCTGGGAGTTGAAGTCCACAGGTCCTCAAAGAGCTGTAGTTTGCCCACCCCTGCCCTAAACCATTGTAGATTCATGATACAGATATAGAAAAGTCTTGTAAGATAAGGGAATTGCCTCAAACCAAGAAGTGATCTACCAAATTTGGTGTGATTCTCCTTGGTCAACAAGTCACCTGACTCTTGGAAGAGGCTTGAGATAGAAAGGATAGAAAGATCTTCTTCTTTTGAGCTTCTTAAAATTTCAGGATATAGTTTGGTTTTGATGACACTCGTTTTCAGAAGTGTAGATAACTGGTCCCTCTGCCGTCTTCTGACACTGAACTCTATTGAAAAATGAACTGAAAGCTTTATAGTTCCTGGTAGGCCAAATACATAACATTTCAGAAGATTATGACCTAACATTCTGAAGAATTCAGGAGAACTGGTTGAAGGCCACTTTTCAGCCCAACTAAGAAGAGCTAGGCAGCATCATTTTGACCTTTGTGGGTATGCTGTGCAGGGGGTTGGGGAAATCAATTCTTCCAAATCAAAACAATAGCGGTTCATACAGACTGAAGCATGTTCTACTACAACAAGAAGATTTCGAATTTCAAACTAAGTCATGATATTATTAGCGGTGGTTACAATAAGTTGCAGAAGTTTTTAAGACCAATGCCATCTCCATGCTGGACTCTGGTCTGAAACCTCACAGCCAAGCCACCCCAAGTAATCCCCTTCCTGTAGGGTTATCTGGATTAAACATTGTTTTGCATACCAGATGAACAGCGTTGTCAATCTACCATCTGTTGGTAAAGAATGAATCTATCACCAACTCTCATTAGCGAAAAGCAAAGCAACCCTTCTGCTGTCCAGTTTATTCTTATTTTTCACCATTATTAAACACTCCCTGCTTTGAGATTGGCTAGATCAAATATCAGGTAATCTGTCAATAAAGCCAGTATAAATCCATTTTCCTTTAAAAAGCTTATTTGGGGAAGACTTTTGAGATTGACAAAGCAGGTAGGAATTTCAGAGAGGATTCAAATTAAAACTTCCATTTGATGGAAGTTTTAATTGGCCTTAGCTACAATGGCCTTAGCTACAGAATGGATAGGACACCTACTTTGTCCCCCATTCTTCAAATAAGTTCCATTGGGAAATATGACCACGATCTAAACTGGAAGGTACAGATACTTTCTAGATAAAATAAATGATGCTGAGAGATTCCGGTAGATTTCCTCTATAGAGTGACCTTTCCTGGTGAGAGTAAGATGTAGTTCTTCCCCACAAAGTGTAGTAAGGTTTCATTCTCCACTCGAACGTCTTGCCTGATGCTTCTCCTTCTAACATTACCAATTTCTCATCTGCAGTGCAAGATCCAGATGAAGATGCCTTGAGAAGATCAAGGTAGGCAATTAGCTACCTTCTGGCCTTCTATTTACCGATAACAAGAACTAGCATTAATTCAATTTTTTATGCCCATTAGATTTTTCACCCTTAAAAAGCCTACTACTTCTACTCAAATCACTAAAATACAAACATGCTTTTGGTTTAACCAGACGTCCAAAGCGGACCAGATCAGAACTTATTATAATTCTAGGGAGCACTTGATGAGAAGTTTTGGTAGAAGGATCTCCCAAGGGTTGCGATGGGCTAACTTTGCCAGAAAGACTCAGCGAACCGGCCTGCATGTGCTTTGCCTTACTCTTGGATTGCAGTTTTAACAAGCATTTATTGGGATGATGCTGGGATTAGCATTTGTTTCAATTGAGGTGCACAAATGTTGTTGTTCCAATGTTATGAACAAGACAACCAAAGAGTGTCATTGCAGAAGCTAAATCAAAGGGGGAAGTTTAATCCATTCCCAACAAATTTATTTGGATCGATCTTCTCAAAATACTGCAGTGTGAGCACACAGGACTGCTTTTGCTACTAGAGTGAAATGTTTGTCCACTTGCAAATATTTAGAAGCTCAGGTTTTTTACCTATCTTAAGGCGGTTGCTACTGTGTTCTTGGAATTGGCTACCAGCTTCACTTTTGTTTTGCTCTAGTTTAGTTGTGATGGTCTGGAGAAGAGAAACCTCATCTCCTGTTTATTTATTATTTTATTTATTTGGAAGTTCTTCTATGCCGCCCTACTCCCTAAGGACTCATACGTTGTCATATCCCTGCCTTCCTGAATGTCTTCTTAGAAACAGGGCCTGTGGTTCGTGATCTGGCTTATTTGTGCTGCCAAAGTTTCCATTCTGCTAACACAGGTTGGCTTTTGTTGAGTTTTGGACCCTGAGATTTTGGTGCCCAAGCTCCCGGTTGTCTGTAATTGTTGAAATATATTTGCAACTGCAATTGGCTGCACGTGATGGATGACAGTTGTTGATCTAGTTGGAATTCTCCTTCTCTCTTTGGCCTTAAAAGATCTACAGACCAAGGTCTTCACTGCATGTAGCAGAATTCTTATGGAACAGAGATCTAAATTTCATAGGTTGCCAAATTTGTACATAGAAGACATTTCTGTGTAAGAATTGTGATGCAGTCTCAGCATCTCAGTTGTCCTGGGTGAAGTTTTAGTTGCATGTACACCTGCCATATATGTACTGAACCATCTCAGAAAAATGTACCCATCTCGTAGAGATTTGATAAGAGTCTGGTAATAGCTGATATTACTCCAATTCTGTTTTGAGATTTAAATTAAGCTTCTGGGTGATGAGAAACATCTGGGTAATCATAGCAGCTGGCAGAACCAACCATAGATGTTTTCTTTTCATATCTCTGCCTTAGAAATACGATCACTGCTGATGGTAGAGTTGGCTACCAACAGTATCTGGGTTACTCCAATAGCAAGCAATGGATATAAACATTTCTCATTAGCGAAACCCAAAGGAATTGGATGCTATCCAAGGAACAGAGGTTAGGCTTTTGAGGAACCAGGGTGGGACTATCTTTAGGGGTCTTCACAGAAGATTGGTGTGTGTGTGTGTGTATGTGTGTGTGTGTGTTTGTGGGGGTGATGACTTTGAGTCAGAGTTTCTAACTGCCTAGACTGACCCCTGCAATTTTCTGGACAACATTTTTTGAAGTGGTTTGCCCTTGTCTTCTTCTCCTTAGAGCTGAGAATGACCAGCCCAAGGTCATCCAGTTGGTTTTGTGCTTAAGGTAGGGCTAAAAGTCACAGTCTTCCAGATTCTAGCCTAATGCTTTTACCATTAGACCAACTGACTCTCTTTTATAACCTATCAAGCTGACCTATTTGCTAAGATATCTCAGCCTGTGATGTAGCTATGAAAGTAGTTGTTATGATTAATAAGCCAACAACAGTTATATTCTGTTCTCTGTCACATATCTTCCTGATGAAGATGTTTAGCTTACTTTTATATATGGGTCTTCTTTTTTTTAATTTGCCAAAATTGGAGGCCTCCTCAAATTTGGGGGCTCTAAAGCCTTCCACAGCAGGGGACAGCAAATGAGGCAACTGTCAAAAACTATGACGATCAACTCAGAGACTTTTTCCCACATAAACTATGTAGAGGTTGCACCTTTAGTTGAGTTGAGTTAGCAAGGCCCATAGTCTTCACCATGATCAGTTAAGGACCATATAGGGTATTTCTTTTTTCCTTTTTTTTTAAAGAATTTAGTAAATGTCAGATCAGCTTAATGTCTATGGATATTCTCAGTCATCCAGGTTATGATTGTCCCAAAGGTGCTTTTTCAAGAGGCAACTGGACTTTCTGTTTTTTTCTTTGAAGACATTTCGCTTCTCATCCAAGAAGATTCTTCAGCTCTGATTGGATGGTGTTATTCCATTAAGTTGTAGCATTATGTGCTTGTTTTGGCTTACCATGCTGTATGAACACAGCAATCGTGGCTTGGAAGGGTGTTGGGAGAGGTGGTACTGTGATATGGTTTTGCTCTAGGGATTATACGATTATTTTTATGTCTCGTTCCAACCTCAGAATGCGCTCTCAGTGTTCAACAATCATGGTCAGACTGAGAGGTCTCTCTAATAACCACCAAAAAAAAGGAATTTTGGGTTGTGGGTGCCTAAGTCAATTGGGAGATGACTGATGGTGAACACAGCCACAGAGCTAAAGCTATAAATCTTAGCATTATCAAAGAGCAGAACCTCAAATTATCAGCATAAAGGGACAGGCTGATATGGACCCCCCCTCCCTATCCACTATGGCATTCAGTACCACATATCTTGGGTTCTACACCCAAAGTCACACCTGTGAATTGATTGAGATGATGAAAGAATAGCATAACATCAGCCCTTAGCAAGCATTTCTCCAAACTTATGAAAAGAAAACAAAGGAGCTAAGTGGAGATTGCCCTGCTCCTTAGATCTGTTGAATTCTGCCCTGTAAGCCATCTGCTCTAAGACCAGGTGCTGTGCCTTTGGTAGCTATAGCAATAGCACTTAGACTTATATACTGCTTCATAGTGCTTTACAGCCCTCTCTAAGCGGTTTACAGAGTTCAGCCTATTGCCCCCAACAATCTGGGTCCTCATTTTACCGACCTCAGAAGGATGGAAGGCTGAGTCAACCTTGAGCCTGGTGAGATTTGAACAGCCGAACTGCTGAACTAGCAGTCAGCTGAAGTAGGTTGCAGTGCTGCTTTTAACCACTGCACCACCTCGGCTCCTACCAAAGGCATCCTTTAGGTGCTTTAACTGTATGTTGGATGTGCTTCTCTCCTTTTGATGGTAACTAAGGGTCTCTTTGCATCTATGAATGAGAAAATGAAAGAAAGAATGAGTGAACGGGCTGTAATTCATAAGATTGTTGGATCTTACTTGCTAACAAATGTGATAGCATCGCTAGCCTCTGTTGCGCTACCATTGCTAGAGCTCTTGGTTACTAGGTACATGATAGCAAGCTGGATTGAGGAGGGAAGGGAGGGAGGGAAGGAAGGAAGGAAGGAAGGAAGGAAGGAAGGAAGGAAGGAAGGAAGGAAGGAAGGAAGGAAGGAAGGAAGGAAGGAAGGACAGAGAAGGGGGAAGGAAGAAAAAAGAAGGGAAGAAGAAGGGAAGAAGGAAGGAGGGAAGGGAGGAAGGAAGGAAGGAAGGTGGGGGAAGGAAGGTAGGGAGAAGGAGGAAAGGAAGGAAGGAAGGAAGGAAGGAAGGAAGGTAGGGAGAAGGAGGAAAGGAAGGAAGGAAGGAAGGAAGGAAGGAAGGAAGGAAGGAAGGAAGGAAGGAAGGAAGGAAGGAAGGAAGGAAGGAAGCCATATTAAATCAAAGGCAAGTATATCTGTAATGCAAAAAGTGGCATGCCCTGGAAAAGCTTCTGTCTGTAATCTAATTTATCTTTCTCTCAACCCCAGTCAAGTTTGGGAAGCAGTAGAGATGTTCTTGAAGTCATTATGCTAACAAAAGTTCTGGAAAAACAGGGTGAAGCCCAAATTAATGAGACTTTAACGATGACGTGATTTAAATTAAGGTCTGCTTTTAAGAAAAAATGCAATTTGCACCTAATTCCAAGGAGAAGTGGAAATGCAGAGAGCAGGAAGAAGGCCCTTCTGTCCCTTCTCCTGCTGGGCTGAAATGATCTTTCAGGGTGGGAGGAAGGAGAATCCGACTGTCTCTCTCCCTCCCTGGAGTTGCTTCTGCTTCTAATTTCATCCATGCAACTAATATAGTAGAGCAGGGGTGTCAAACTCAAGGCCCGCGGGCCGCATACAGTCCGCGGGATGCTTAGATCTGGCCCACAGGACTGGCCTAGAAACAGTGAAGGACTGGCCCACGGTGCTTCTGCCAGCGAAAACAGGCTCCCGAGCTCCATTTTCGGCTGCCACGGCCTCCTGCAACTCTCTGCCAGCGAAAACAGACCCTCCTGAGCACGCGGCCCTCCCGAGCTCCGTTTTCAGCTGCCACCGCCTCCTGCAACCCTCTGCCAGTGAAAACGGAGCTCGGGAGGGCTGCACACAGGAGATCGGGAGCCTGTTTTTGCTGGCAGAGCACTCAGGTCACCACAGGCGCCCCCGACATAAGTGACATCGAGTGGCCCCACCCACCCTGACCCCTCGAGGTCAAACACAACCCTGATGCGGCCCTCAATGAAATTGAGTTTGACACCCCTGCCGTAGAGCATCCAGCATAGACACCAGACCATCTTCCTGAATTCCTTGGGTCGCTGCAGTAATTTAGAAAGGTCACCTTCTTGTTTTTACAAGCAGGCGTGCGTGAACTGTGTTGGAAATGCCAACCAGAGGTCTGATTTGATCTGAGGTTTTTTTGAGAAAAATAGGAATCATTCACTCCCTTCTCAGTAGTGCAGCCTCTTGCTTCCGTGCGCCACTGCGCGTTGACCGTGGTACCTAGTCGAGGTGATCAGACTTCCTGTAGACGTTTTCAGGGGAAACCAAGCCCAATGTCAGGGTTCCAAGTAACACCCCCAACAAAAGAAGACTCCGAGGCTAAGCATTCCTCAAAGTTCAATTTTATTAGAGATGTCATATTGGCACATCTGGGAAAACCTGATTCTGAAAGCTTACGGGTTTTCCCCATCCAAAAGAAAGTCCCTGCCCCAGCACCCACATGTCCATCGCACGGTCCAATCAAGGCACCGTTCCAACTGGAGATGTTTCCCAATCACACCCCTCCAGGTGCAGGGCAGAGTGGCCTTGACTCTCGGAGAAAGGAACATTATTGTGACTATATATCTCCCCAGCGCTGTACAATCCCCCCTACCAGTTTCCCACAGCACTAAATGTGGCAGGCCTGAAGATCCAAGGCCCAAGGTTAAGGTGACCAGATTTTAATATTTGTAAAGCGGGACACCATTGATGGGGGGGGGGGGTTTCTAGGGGAGCAAGACGGGAGGGGTCCGTCTCTCTTATCCCGCAGCCCATCCATGTGAATAAAGGTGGAGACACAAATCCAGGATTGCTTTGCTGCAGCTTTGTGCACCCCCCCAAACACCCCCCCTCATCGCAGCCCTTACCGCCGCTCTCGCTCCCTGTCTGGCTGCAGACTCCGCCTGCCTTCCCGAAGCAGTTCACTTTTGTTTCGTGGCGGGAGAAGAAAGAAAGCGGGCAGCGAGAGCGGCAGCCTCTTCCAAGTGCAAGCCTGGCCCTATACCCACCCGGGGGGCTGCCGCCCACCCGGCCACTAGCGGCTTCCGCGCTGCACTTGCTTGGCGGGACTTTTTTGAAATGCTGCGGGACGTGGGACAAATTATTAAAAAGCGGGACTGTCCCGCCAAAAGCAGGACATCTGGTCACCTTACCCAAATCGGTTTGAGATGGGATTGTGTAGGAGAAAAACAGAATCTGTGGAGGAGAATGTAGTACTTTCTTTTCCATCCAATTTGATTCATTCGCCAAATTTGTTCACTCTAAACAAATTTAAATTTCTGAAGTTGTGTGCTTCCCCCAAAAGAGAGAGAGTTGTGTTGACCCAAATTTAATGAATTTGAATGTATTGCAGGTGTCGTATAATTACTTAAGGGAGTACCCTCTTTCTTACCGCAACACTGATGCCACTCGGATTTTATCATTTAAAACCCCAAATAGATGGGCATTGTTTATGCCCAAATCTATGACATCACTTGCAGGGAATATCCATTATTCCCTAATAACGGAAAGATAACCTCTCTGCTGCTACTCAAATCAATACTTGCTGTACAACGAGAAGCTAACCTAGACGCAGAAAGCCTTCGCATTTGTTTGTGTGTGCTGTGAAACTTTTTGTTTTGCTGGAGCAATTGGAAATTTGCTGGCCAAAGGATGGATTTCTAGCAAAAGCAGCCCTGTCAAGCCCAGCCAAATGTGGCCAAGAAAGGAGAATCAGGTGCTTCCAAATTTTAGAGCAATTCTGATTTTTGCCCCCCCCCAAAAAAGATTTTGCTTTGTCCTTTTTATTTTTATTTTTTAACACAGCATTTGGAGGCAACTTAAACCCTCTCTCTCTCTCTCTCTCTCTCTCTCTCTCTCTCTCTCTCTCTCTCTCTCTCTCTCTCTCTCTCTCTCTCTCTCTCTCTGTGTGTGTGTGTGTGTCTGTCTCTCTGTCTCTGTCTCTCTCTATCTCTCTCTGTCTCTCTCTCCTCCCCATCCTTTTGTCTTTCCATGCCACAGGGAGAGGTTTGAAACGGAGCGTAACGGCCCACGTTTTACCAAACTGCGCAACTGGCATCACGGCCTCTCCGCGCAAATCCTTAATGTCAAGGGTTAAGTGTCCTGTGGCTAAGGTGCCTAGCTGGAAGAGGAATATAATATAAACACCTTTCCTGAGTTTAGCATAGGAGCAGCCTCCAAAAACCTTGAGGAGCTAAAAACATGACTGTCATTTGTTTTCCGAATTATTATTTTTTCCCTCTAAGTGCTTGCCTTTGTTATTATGGTTTCTTTCATCCAGCCTCCAAGTTCTCTCAATTGTAAAGTGGCTTGATTTGGTTGGCCAATTCGTAGATGCTGAGTCATTAAAAGACAATGTGACTTGGCTGTTACAAATTCTGGCTTTTAACAGATGTATATTGAATGGGGAAGTGGGTATATATATATATAGCCAGATTAAATCTCTATTGCAATAGAATATAGATTAAAGAATATTGGAATTTAGAAGTTGGAAGAGAAATGTATTGTATCTAGAACTTGGGTCAACACTCTAGATCAGGAGTCCCTAAACTTGGCAACTTTAAGACTTGTGGACTTCAACTCCCAGAATTCTCCAGCCAGCATAGCTGTCTGGAGAATTCTGGGAGTTGAAGTCCACAAGTCTTAAAGTTGCCAACTTTGGAGACCTCTGCAATAGATCTCTTAGTTGCAGAGTTCATTTAGGTCATATTGATAAAGACACTTGGTACAGATAGTCCTCGATTTATGACCACAATTGAACCCAAAATTTATGTTGCTAAGGGAGACATTTGTTAAGTGAGTTTTGGCTCATTTCACAACCTTTCTTGCCACAGTGGTTAAGTAAATCACTGCAATTGTTCGGTTAGTAACCTGGTTGTTAAGTGAATCTGGCTTCCCCATTGACTTTGCTTGTCAGAAAGTCGCAACGGGCGACCCCGTGACCCCAGGACACTGCACCATCAGAAATATGAATCAATGGCCAAATGTCTGAATTTTGATTACGTGGCCACTTTTCGTAAGTGTGAAAAACGGCCAGAAGTCACTTTTTTCAGTGCCGTTGTAACTTCCAATGGTCACTAAATGAACTGTTGTAGGTTGAGGACTACCTGTATTCTGGGTTAATTCACATTTTTTTCCTTGTATGTTGGGCATGTTGAAGGGGCGGGATTTGTTACGTCACATCACTGTGAGTGACAGCGTTGGGAAGCAGATAGTTCAGAAGTACAGAAGCAAAAGGCAAGTTGGCCTGAAAGAAATATATATAAGATAATTTATACACTGAGTTGTTGACAGCCTGGTGTAACTTTTAGACAACATTTTGCTTTTCGTGTATTGCAGTTGCTTTGAAAGTTACTTTTCTTGTATATAGCAGCGTGGTTTTATCTGAAATAAAGAATCTCAAAACAGATTATCGTATTTGCCTTTTTACCTCAAGTCCCTTAATTTATTGTTCTCTTTGATTTGGAATGAAAAACACTGAACTAAAAAATTCGAAGGCAAGAAAAATCAGGACAGCAGAAAATACTTGGGTTAATACTCGGTTTAAGCAAAGAGTTTGATTCTCAGTTGCAACTAAAGCCTTGTGGGTTTTATGCAAACTAACGTCCATTTGTGCAGTTTGTGCCCCTCATTGCTTTCTGGGCAGTCATTGTTTGAGGGAATGCACACACAAATTAGGTGTGTACTGCTGAAATCGGGGCGGGGGGAAGAGAATCAGAGTTATAAAATAGTTTTATACCGTATCTCCCTTTCTTTTCCTCTGCAAATAACTGGTTGGCACAACCTCAACTCTTTACTGCTTACAGGGTTACACTCAGGGGTGGGCTTCAAAAATTTTAGCAAGGGGTTCTCTGCCCGGTTGCTGTGTGGATGTGGCCATGGTGGGCATGGCCTAGTCCAGTGATGGCGAACCTATGGCACGCGTGCCACAGGTGGCACGCAGAGCCATATCTGCCGGCACGCGAGCCGTTGCCTAGCTCAGCTCCAGCGCACATGTGCGTGCCGGCCAGCTGATTTTTGGCTTGCACGGAGGCTCTGGGAGGGTGTTTTCGGCTTCCGGAGGGCCTCCGGGGGGACGGGGGAGGGCATTTTTGCCCTCCCTAGGCTCCAGGGAAGCCTCTGGAGCCTGGGGAGGGCGAAAAATGGGCCTACCGGGCCTACCAGAAGTTGGGAAATGGGACATTTCCGGCCTCCAGAGGGCCTCCGGGGGGTGGGGGAGGCCGTTTTCACCCTCCCCAGGCATTGAATTATGGGTGTGGGCACTCGTGCATGTGCGATAGCGCGAGCGCATGCACTTTTGGCACCCGAGGAAAAAAAAGTTCGCCATCACTGGCCTAGTCGGTCTCCTGCACCATGGCGGGCGGGGGGCGTTTTTGCCCTCCCGGGCTCCAGAGTCTTTTGTTGAGCCTCCAGGAGGGCAAAAATGATCTTTCCAAAATTCCGGTAGGCCCGTTTTTCACCCTCCCCTAGCCTCTGCACGCGCCCTGCACTTACCTGCATCCAAAACGGGCTGCGTGGGGACTCCTGGGAGGGGTGGGGTGGGCGGGGCCAGCCAGTAGTGGGATTTGGGGGTTTTCCGAACTGCACAGAATCTTAGCTAGAGGTTCTCCCAAACCCCTGCAAACCCCCAGCAGCCCACCTCCGGGTACACTGAAGTTAAACATGCGAAACTCTGCATTGCATTTTGTCCTGGCCATCTCTCACACTAGTTTTTGCACTAAAACGTGTTCCTCTCCCAGCACCCCTTGTCCTGCAGGTAAATCTGCACAATCTTTTCGCCCTGGTGTGAGAAAGTCTCCTTAATTGATTCCAGAAGACTTGTCCCATGGACATCTGTTTCTCATCCTCTCCCCCTAACTGAGGCAGCCAGAAGGTGGCTGTAGGTCCTCCCCTCAGGCATGGTGGTGGTTATCCTCTCATCATCCCTCCAGAGACTGCAGGTCACGCAATCTAGGACATGCTCATGTGAAGGAAGATGGTTGAGCGAAATGACAGGTTCTGCGGAATGTTTAAAGTGAGTTTCTGCAGCCACTTTGCCTTGGCTTTGTAAGTGGTGTTGGTCAACCAGTTAATGTGGATGTCTATGGCGGCAGTGAAATATACTTACCTTCCCTACCGGTTCGGAAGTGGACATTTTACACATGCGCGCCACCGTCACGCACACTTTTTCACCCTCTGCGCATGCGTAGAAGGGCTTGCGCATGCGCAGAGGGTTAAAAACAACAAAATGGTGACATCCGAGCAGATGGGTAGAGCCTCGCGCTGCCACCACTACCGGTTCTCCGAACCATTGGCAGCCGCCATTACCGGTACGCCCGAACTGGGCCGAACTGGTAGCATTTCACCCCTGGTCTATGGAGATTGTCAGTCATCCAGGTCATGGTTGTACCAAATTGCTTTTATAAAAGGCAACTGGACTTTGTCTTTCCTAGGAAAACCAAAGTCCAGTTGCCTTTTGAAAAAGCACCTTTGGGACAGTCAATGTGGAGTAAAACAGAAAAGAGATTATCCCGAGATTAGAGATTAGAGATTATTATTATTATTATTATTATTATTATTATTATTATTATTGTTGTTGTTGTTGTTGTTGTTGTTATTATTATTATTATTATTATTATTATTATTATTATTATTATTATTATTATTATTATTATTATTATTATTATTATTATTATTATTATTATTATTATTATTATAGATTAGAGATTATCCCGAGATTAATAATTAGAGATTATTATCCCGAGAAAAGAGATTAGAGCCAAGGTGGCGCAGTGGTTAGAGTGCAGCATTGCAGGCTACTTCAGCTGACTGCTAGCTGTAGTTCAGCTGTTCAAATCTCACCGGCTCAAGGTTGACTCAGCCCTCCATCCTTCCGAGGTGGGTAAAATGAGGATCCAGATTGTTGGGGGCAATATGCTGAACTCTGTAAACCGCTTAGAGAGGGCTGTGAAGCACTATGAAGCGATATATAAGTCTAAGTGCTATTGCTATCAGCACTATCAACAGTTAGATACTGCACCCCAAAAGACGTGGAAGTTCACCCTTGCACATACATTTTTTTGATTGCACATCTTCGAACATCTCTCCCTGTTTCATGTCAGAGCCAATTCCTTTGAATGGTGTTGCTCCTGCAGAAGTTTGGCCTTTGCGATCATGGTTAGCTTGCTCACACAAGTTGTTACTTGATATTTAAATCATCAGACGATAAACAGACATGTGGGAATTGGCCTGAGGCGTGTGCTCCAGAATTGCATTCGATTTTGGTGCAAAAACGGAGAGTAATCACTAATGCGATTCTTCTCCATCTGCATCATATATCATACAATATAGCTTTTTGGGGCAGTAAGAAGAATTATTTGAATCGTAACAGCTGACATCCAAAGTATTAACTAATTTAAAACGAAGCGGTGCTTGTTGAGATTTGTACTTTCTATTTCCTTTGAGTTGGCTTCCTTTCTGCTACAAGGAAACTATCTTATTTCTTTCTTTCATATCATTCTATTTCATTTCTTTATTTTGCAATGCCCCTGCTGCCACTGCAGAGTAGTTCTTTCAAAAGAAGTGTTTAAATAAAATATGAAATCGGTAAGATTTATGTAGCCTTTTCTGCCCGCTGCGAACTGGTAGAAGAGTACAGCGAAACAGTAAATTGCAATTGGTAATCTGTTCAATTTCCTGATCTGCTTAATTATTCCACTTTGCTGAAGAGAATTCAGTCAAGCATGGTTGTCAAGCAGTTGGACCTCTGCCCAGTGACTTTTACCCAGCGTGCTTCAAACAGAGCCTTCTTTAGCAAGATTTGTTGGAATCAAAGGCAAAGCATTGCAAGAAACCTGGCAACTGAACTATTTCCCATTTATTATTTATTTGCCTTCAGTCCTCCAGGTTATGGTCAGGGGCGGGTTCCTAATTTTTTTACTGCCAGTCTGTGGGCGTGGTTTATTTTGTGGGTGTGGCTTGCCAGCCATGTGACTGGGGGGCGTGGGCCTCGGGAGCTTGGCAGCGGCCGGAGAAGTGTGGGGACTTTGCCCATCCACAACGCAGCCCCCCGCAGTGGGAGCAGCAAGACCGCGGCAGCGGTTCTTCTAGGAGGCTCCGTCCGACCTGAATGCTTCTCCCCATTCGATGATCCTAGGCTCCTGCCGCCCATTCCCCTTCCCCTCAGCAGCTCAAGAAGCCTCGAATGTGCGAAAATGCCTGGGATCATCACTGCGCGTTCATGGCTTCTCAGACTGCTGAAGGGAGGGGAATGGAGATAGCTCCTGCCGCCCGTTCTTTCAGCGTCTCACGCGCTCCCTCAGCCATCCACCCATGCTTGGACTCACTGTGGGGTAGGAAGGCAGCGCATGCGCAGTGCCGGAAGATCGGCTTCTGGGCATACGCAGAAAAAAAAAATAAAAAAATAAAAAAAATAAAAAAAATAAAAAAAATTTTTAATGGCAGCACCCAGGAACCCACCACTGGTTATGGTTGACCCAAAGGTTTCAAAAAGCAACTCAACTTTCTTTGTTTTGCCTTGAAGGCATTTCGCTTCTCATCCAAGAAGCTTCTTCAGCCCTTCAGTTGATTGAAGAAGCCTCTTGGATGAGAAGCGAAACGTCTTCAAGGAAAAACAAAGTAAGCTCGGTTGTCTTTTGGGGGCAGGGAGCACGTTTGAGAATACCTGTATGCTTTCCTTGCAGGGTGGGGAATTCTGGGCAAGAGCAAAGGTTGGGAACTGCTGCTTTAGAAAGAGTGCAGAAAAGAGCAACAAAGATGATTAGGGGACTGGTGGCTAAAGCATATGAAGAACAGTTGCAGGAATTGGGCATGTCTAGTTTAATGAAAAGAAGGACTAGGGGAGACATGATAGCAGTGTTCCAATATCTCAGGGGTTGCCACAAAGAAGAGGGCGGTCAACATATTCTCCAAAGCACCTGAAAGCATGACAAGAAGCAATGGGTGGAAACTAATCAAGGAGAAAAGCAACCTAGAACTAAGGAGACATTTCCTGACAGTTAGAACAATGGATCAGTGGAATGACTTGCCTTCAGAAGTTGTGGGTGCTCCGTCAGTGGAAGTTTTTAAGAAGAGATTGGAAAATCATTTGTCTGAAATAGCATAGTGTTTCATGCCTGACCAGGGGGTTGGACTGGAAGACCTCCAAGGTCCCTTCCAACTCTGTTATTCCATTATTCAAGATCCATATGGATCTTGACAGACTTGAACATTGGGCCCTATCTAACAAAATGAAATCCAATGTAGAGAAAAGTAAAGTCTTACACTTAGGCAAGAAGAACCAAAAGTACACATATAGATTGGGAGAAACCAGGCTTAATAGCAGCAACTGTGAGAGGGATTTTGGAGTCTTAGTGGAAAGCCAGCTAAATATGAGCCAACAGTGTGCAGCAGCAGCCAAAAAAAAGCCAATGCAATCCTAAATTGCATTAACAGAGGGATACAATCAAGATCAAGTGAGGTCCTAATACCACTCTATAAATCCTTAGTAAGACCACACCTAGAGTACTGCATCCAGTTTTGGTCACCACACTATAAAAAAGATGTTGAGACTCTAGAAAAAGTACAGAGGAGAGCAACCAGGATGATTAGGGGACTGGAGACTAAAACATATGAAGAACGGTTGCAGGAACTGGGCATGGCTGGTCTAGTGAAGAGAAGGACCAGGGGAGACATGATAGCAGTCTTCCAATATTTGAGGAGCTGCCACAGAGAGGAGGGGGGTCAAGCTATTTTCCAAAGTACCTGAAGGCCAGACAAGGAATAATGGATGGAAACTGATCAAGGAGAGATTCAATCTAGAAATAAGGAGGAATTTTCTGACAGTGAGAGCAATCAACCCATGGAACAGAAGTTGCCTTCGGAAGTTATGGGAGCTTCATCACTGGAGGCTTTCAAGATTGGGTTGCCATCTGTCAGAAATGGTGTAGGGTCTCCTGCTTGAGGGGGGGGGGGTTGGACTAGATGACCTACAAGATCCCTTCCAACTCTGTTAATCTGTTATTCTGAAAGTTGAAGTCCACACATTTTCAAGCTGCCAAGATTAGGAAACGCTGGCCTAGAGTTTGTGAAACTTAAAAAAGGGAATTGATTCTTTGATTCTATTGATTGAAAAACACACGTGCTGAAACTAAGGGTCTAATTGAGAGACAGAGCAGAGAATAAGCCATATGCTAAGCGAAGGGCCTAATAACAGACACTTCTCTTTGACAAGAACAGAAGCAGATGATCAACAAGTGACGAAAGTGCCCTTGTGTTCTTTGTGTTCCAACATTTTATTAATTGACAGATTAGCGTTGATGCTTGATGGTTCGTTCAGTCCTCACACATCTGCTAGGGGGAAATATAACTCTGTATGGATCACCAAGATATTCTTACTGCAGCTGTCTCCAGATTACAGAAATTGCAGTCATTCATCAGTTAACGTTCATACGATTCCTCAATTAAAATATATTTGCATATAAATGGAATGATTGAACTGAAGGGGAAAAGCTGGATTGTGTTTGGATGATACATATGTATGTCAGAAAGTTCAGGGTTGTTGTTTTTTTAAAGTTCTCTCTGAAAAGGTATGAGTCATTTGTATTGGAATGATTTTATACTCATCCCAAATAAGCCAAGTTAAAGAAAAATACCACAATTAACTGAGCTATTTTTTTTTTGAAGCTATCATTTCTGCCTAATTTATATCTTGAATGGAGAAGAGCAAGAAAGAGGAAAATGAAGTCCCCTTGTCTTATAAACACAAAGTTGTTAAAGTAAAAAAAAAAAGCTTTAATTGTTCTATTCTATTTTTTATCTGCCTCCAGTTCAAATATGCTATTTACAGTATATGATTTTTATGCTTTTAATTACGGTATACACTGCCCAGAGTTGCTCTGTGAGTGTGATGGGTGGTCTCATAATTTGACAAGGAAGGAAGAAGGAGGGGAGAGGGAGAGGGCGGGAAAGGAGGGGGAGAGATATTGTCCAAGGGAAATATATGTGTGTGTGTGTGTGTAACATTTTTTGCTGATAAATGAAAATAAAGGGAGACTTATAGATCTATTTCGAGCTATTTTGCTCTCGTCAGATAGCCATACCCGTAGTGGGAATTGAACCTGGGCAGTCTGCTTGAAAGTCAGAAGATTAACCTCTAGGCCACAAGGTTCTATTCCCAATCAGTTCTTCACCAGGAAAGGGTTATATATGTTTATTCTGTCGCGTCATCCTGGTGTATGGAAGGAAACATCACAGCTTCCTTTTGCCTTTCCCTTTATTTTCATTTATCAGCAAAAAATGTTACACACACACACACACACACACACACTCACACACACACACACACACACACACACACACACACAGAGAGAGAGAGAGAGAGAGAGAGAGAGAGATAAGATAGATAGATAGATAGATAGATAGATAGATAGATAGATAGATAGATAGATAGATAGATAGATAGATAGATAGATAGATAGATAGATAGATAGATAGATAGACAGACAGACAGACAGATAGATGATAGATAGATAGATAGATAGATGATAGAGAGAGAGAGAGAGAGAGAGAGAGAGATAATAGAGATAGATAGATATAAGAGAGAGAGAGAGAGAGAGAGAGAGAGAGAGAGAGAGAGAGAAATAGATAGCTAGAGATAGAGATAGAGATAGATAGATAGATGATAGATAGATAGATAGATAGATAGATAGATAGATAGATAGATAGATAGATAGATAGATAGATAGATAGATAGATAGATAGATAGAGATAGATAGATAGAGAGAGAGAGAGAGAGAGAGAGAGAGAGAGAGAGAGAGAGAGAGAGAGAGAGAGAGAGAGAGAGACTGGCAAAGTTTGAAGAGCCTTCCCCTTATCTATTCTTGCTCTTTGCTCAACTGATCTAAGGGCTTATTAGGTACAATTTCCAATTGTTATGTAATTTCCAACATAATCATAATCTGGGGAGGAAGTTGTGTTAAACACAAGGTCTTTTCATTCTCACTCAGCCAAGAGTCATAGGACTGCATCTGCAACTCTATTTCAAGACATTGTGAGTTCTGTCTAGAGAATATCCATCAGTTCTTTCAATTGTCAAGGGAGGGGGTGCACTGAAATAATACATAATTTTTCTCCAGTATCCTCACTCAAGGCCGAGGACAGGGACTGTCAGGTCTACTTGCCTTTTTGTTCTAAGTACAGGACTTAAAAACTCTCCACATCAAGGAGGACATCTAGGCAAGCTAACTTTCTAAATGTATGGATTGGATCAGGGGTCAGCTGAGGAATTCTGGGAGTTGAAGTCCACAAGTCTTAAAGTTGTCAAGGTTGGAGACCCCTGGCTTGGATGATTCTCTTACCTTTTCTTAGTGAAAATAAGATTTAATTCTCCAGGCTAGAAATCTAGAAATCAGGGGGACATCTGGGCAAGCTGATTTCCTGGATGGATGGATGGATGGATGGATGGATGGATGGATGGATGGATGGATGGATGGATGGATGGATGGATGGATGGATGGAAGGGGGAGATATAGGGCCATGCCTCGGATGCACAGAAAGAGGTACATCATATCCCAGCAAGAACTGAAAAACTGTCTTTTTGTGTCAAATGTGGTGATCAACTTGCTTCCCCTTAATATTCAAGTGACTTTCCTACTGGTTGTCTGTAACCAAGCAAGCCGGCAATGCCTTCTGCCTACTTTCAATTAACACGCCCCTCCTCCCTCACTGGGGGCTTGTCCACTAAATTTATTCATATTATTCCCCTCCTTCCACAGTGGCAAGAAACATGTTGCTGTGGCGACTGAAAACAGGTAATGTGTATTTCTGTTTGTTTCTGTCTTTCCTCCCAGTCTCAGATCCATCCAGCGCATAATGAACTTTTACATGCACCTCACTAATAGTAGGCTTTTAAAACCCTCCTAACCTAATCCTGGATTTGTGGCTATTGGGTCAATGAGGTCCTTGGGTAGACTATGCATTTCAGCTATGCAATTCCTTTAATTCACTTGACACTTTGTTTTATATCTGTAAGTGTGTGTGTATGCGCGCGCTACAGACATGAAGCCTTCTTTTGAGACTGAGTTCCATTTCAGTCAAGGTGGGTATTAAATTTTGAATATAAACTAGCTTGAGTTCTGCTTGAGATATAGTACATCTTTCCAATTTTAAGTATGTACATTTTTTAAAAATAATAAGACGTTTTGGGCACTTATGACCTCACAGAGGGGCTCTTTTGCACTAGGTCAGGGGTAGGCAAAGTTGGCTCTTCTATGACTCATGGACTTCAACTCCCAGAATTCCTGAGCTATCATGATTGGCTCAGGAATTTTGGGAGTTGAACTCCACGAGTCATAGAAGAGCCAACTTTGCCTACCTCTGCACTAGGCGTTGGGCTTCCTAGTTCTTCTTTGCATGGGGAAAAGTGTGAAGGGGCAGAAACCTCCCAGAATGAATTTAAATACACAATATTTAGGGGAGACATTCTTTGGATGTCGTGAATCCCTACAAGACGTAAGGCAATCGTTTTTCTCATTAATTCTATTTCCCTGATTTCAAAAAAAACTTTTTTAAAAAAGGAACTGAAAGTTCCAAGCAAACAGTAATAAAACTGAGCAGTAAAGATCAAACACATTTTCACATTAGCTCCCAATCAACGTATCTCAGATTTTTTCTTAAAAAGCCAGCAGCGCCAATAGTAGCAGCCTTGTGCATGTCCTGTAGTCTTGCCATGGTAAGGAATTTGTTTTTTTTCACCTGAGCCAGGTGTTCTCTTACTCATCCTTGCCGAAAAGCTGCTGTGTGGTTGTGGAGCTTTACTGCAATTTTAACACGGTGTTAAAATTATGAGGAAACTCTCCGGTGAGAAAGTGTTAAACTTCTCAATATAGAGTATACTGTATTTTTCGGAGTATAAGACGCACCTTAGTTTTGGGGGAGGAAAATAGGGGGGGAAATCTACCTACCAGGTATTCATCTGGCTAGTGTCCTTAGTCTGGTCAGCTTCAGCACATTATTTTATCCCCTGGTTAGGGCTGAAAAAACTCTTCTTCGGAGGGAGTAGCAATGAAAACAAGCCTGCAAAGACGTAGGGTTGGAAAAAAACTTCTTCGGAGGGAGTAGCAATGAAAAGATCCTGCAAGCCGGGAAGATCGTTAGCACCTCGTTAGGGCTGGGGAAAAAAGCTTTTAAAAAAAAGCTACATTCGGAGTATAAGACGCACCCAAATTTTCAGCCTCTTTTAGGGGGGGAAAGGTGCGTCTTATACTCCGAAAAATACTGGTATGTCTGTATCTCACCTGCTTTACAGGTTTTTAAAAGTTGTCATTTCCCTAACCAATACAAAATTCAATCGATCAATAAGGATGGAGAACAATTGCCCAAAATATTGGACTGGTGTCTGTGTACTATATATGGCCTACCAAAAGGACAATTAACCAGTGGAACAGCTTGCCTTTAGAAATCGTGGGCGCTCCATCACTGGAGGCTCTTAAGAAGAGACTAGACAGTCACTTATCTGAAATAGTATAGATTATCCTGCTTGAGCAGGGGGCTGGTCTAGAAGATCTCCAAGGTCCCTTCCAGTTCTATTCTATTCTAAAGATTCTAAAGATGCAAAACCCACTTCCTACATACCTGTTGAAGGAGAGTTACAACTGTCTAGCTCTCACATAAATTATTCCATAGAGCAATTTTTCTCAACCTTAGCAAGTTAAAGATGGGTGGACTTTAATTCCCAGAATTGTCCAGCCAGCGAAGGGAATTCTGGGAGTTGAAGTCCGCACATTCTTCAAGTTACTATGGTTGTGAAACACTGCCACAGAGAATTAGATGGTGTCTATAATGCCTTGTGTGAATTCTTAATGCACACACCCTTTCATAAGAGAGGCTTATCCTGTTTACATCCAGCTGTGGCAGTTGCGGCCTACATCTTAACGCTGATTAACGCTGACACTGATGCACTGCAAATTACAGAGTTTGAATTCCTCCTTTAAAAAAACATTTCTGTGGGTACTTTATTTAGAAGACAGCTATGCCACCTGACTGCAAACAGGGTAACTTTTGTTGATTGATCAATTGACTTCAATATGTGGTATCGAGTTGGTGTTGACTCTTAAAGATCACATAGACCAGGGATGGTTTTCACTTACCTTCCCTACCGGTTTGCAAATGTGAGCATGTGCGCGCGCGCTTCGCTCGAAATCACCACCTCCACACATGTGCACGGCCTCCTGTGCATGCGATTTATTTATTTATTATTTGTTTGTTTGTTTGTTTATTTATTTATTTATTTATTTATTTATTTATTTATTTATTTATTTATTTATTTATTTATTTATTTATTTATTTATTTATTTATTTATTTATTTATATTTATTATATGCCGCCCAACTCCTGAGGGACTCAGGGCGGCGTACAACATAATACTCACACACCAGCCTTCCACGCATGCGCACGGCCTCAAAAACGTGCACAAATAGGATGGCATAGAGCCGTGATGGTGAACCTATGGCACGCGTGCCACAGGTGGCACGCGGAAACATATCTGAGGGCACATGAAGCGTTGCCCTATGTCAGCTCCAGCGCGCTGGCCAGCTGATTTTCGGCCTTCCGGAGGGCAGGTGGGAGGTCGTTTTCACCTTCCCCAGGCTTCAGGAAAGTCTCCGGAGCCTGTGGATGGCGAAAAATGGACTCAACGGCCCAACTGGAAGTTTAGAAATGAACTTCCGGTTGGGCCGTTGGGTCTATTTTTCGCCCTCCACAGGCTCCGGAGGCTTTCCTGAAGCCAGGGGAAGGCAAAAATGACCTCCCACCCACCCTCCTGAAGGCTGAAAATCAGCTAGAATCTGTTTTTCGCCATCCACAGGCTCTGGAGGCTTCAGTGAGCCCTGTGCGCATGCACGGGGGGCAGCGCGGGAGTGGTTGTGCACGCATATGCTGGGGGAGGGCATTGCATTATGGGTGTGGGCATGCGCACGTGTGCTATTGCACACACACGCACCCTTTTGGCATCCAAGCAAAAAAAGGTTTGCCATCACTGGCATAGAACCTGGGCGGGTGGGCAGGCCCACCCGTGATTTCTGCTACCAGTTCGGGAGAACCGTTCCGAACCGGCTGAATACCACCACTGACATAGACCCTTCGTCAGATTATTTCTCCACAACCTGCTCCTTCAGGTCTTCCACAGTTCACCCATCAGTGGTATAAATGAGTCCATCCATCTTGCTGCTAGTCATTCTCTTTCCTACCACATTTCCAAGCATTATGGACTTTGGAGCTGGGTCTTTGCATAAGGCATTCGATATATTATTTGAGCCTTGTATATAACTTTTGTTACCTGTGGAGTGTTCCTTGCAAGTTAGGAATACAGGTAGTCCTCGACTTAGGACCACAACTGAGCCCAACATTTCTGTTGCTAAACGAGTCAGTTAAGTGAATTTTGCCCTGTGTTACGACCTTTCTTGACAAAGTTGTTAAGTGAATCACTGCTGTTGTTAAGCTAGTAACAAGGTTATTAAGTGAATCTGGCTTCCCCAGTGACTTTGCTTGCCAGAACAGCACAAAAGGGGATCATGTAACCCCGAGACACTGCAACCGTCATAACTCTGAGTCAGTTGCCAAGCATCTGAATTTGATCCCAAGGCTGTGGGGGTGCTGCAATGATCGTACATGTGAAAAACAGTTATAAGTCATTTTTTTTCAGTGCTGATATAACTTTGAATGGTCACTAAACGAATTGTTGTAAGTTGAGGACTACCTGTATTTTGGGTGAATCCACATTTTGGGTGTGTTAAAGAGGCAGGATTGATTATGTCACCTGTATACTGAATGTTTTTTGCTTGTTTCTTTTTTATTATTATTATTATTTTTGCTATTTTTTCCTTCTCCTAAGCAAGGGGAGGAGAATTAACAAATAGCATACAGGTATTTGTGGGTGTATCTGTGTGTACAAAAAATATCTATTTCATATATAAACTGAATTTAGTATTCAGATAAAATAGAGTATTGAAGCCCACGGCTATGGAAAATTGAGTCATAGGCTGACTGCTTGAAATGTTGTATAGGTAAATTCTTTTTTTTCCAGCACTTTAATTTCCACCAAGTCTGTTATAAAAATGTGCTCAAAGTTGGGCTTTAATCCTGTTTCTTTAAGTCTCTCTATGATCTTTCAAATTGCTAGATAGCCGCCCCCTCCATTTTGAAACCTCTTTTGTTCCCCTTTAAGTTTTAATTTTTTTCTTTTAATTGTTATATCGGCCAAGCACTCACCAGCTTTAGTACTTCTTCACCTCTCTCAAGCACAGATGCTTAGATCTTGTCACTCAGGCAATTCACGATCTCTTCAATCAATCAGTTCGTTTGTGAACGTCCCAGCTAATGACGACAAGGTCGTCTTCTTCAGCTGCTGGCCGAGAGGTTGGTGCCGGCTTCCTGGGGGGTTTGCAAGCCCTCCCAGATCCCAGACAGGTGCCTCTCTTCTTCACTGCCCCTCCAGGGCAGATCTGACCTGGAATCAATTGGTTCCAGGTCTCCAAGCAGTTGAGATTCGGGATTCCCCGCAGAGCGCGGGGAACTCCGTGCCACTGGGACATTGGCCACGCCCCTTCTCCTAGGCTTCTTCTAGGCCAGTGATGGCGAACCTTTTTTCCCTCAGGTGCCGAAAGTGCATGCAACCGTGCTATCGCGCATGTGCGAGTGCCCACACCCATAATTCAATGCCTGGGGAGGGCGAAAACGGTCTCCCCCGCTCCCCTGGAGGCCCTCTGGAGGCCGGAAATGGCCCATTTCCCAACTTCTGGTGGGCCTGGTAGGCCCATTTTTCATCCTCCCCAGGTTCCAGAGGCTTCCCAGTCCCCCCAGAGGCCCTCCGGAAGCCGAAAACGCCCTCCCAGAGCCTCCGTGCGAGCCAAAAATCAGCTGGCCGACGCGCGCATGTGCGCTGGAGCTGAGCTAGGCAATGGCTCGTGTGCCAGCAGATATGGCTCCGTGTGCCACCTGTGGCACCCGTGCCATAGGTTCGCCATCACTGTTCTAGGCTATACAGTTGCTGAGTGCATTTTGTCCCATTTTACGACCTTTCTTGCCACCGTTGTTAAGTGAATCACCGCAGTTGTTAAGTTAGTAACAAGGTGGTTAGGTGAATCTGGCTTCCCCATCGGCTTTGCTTGTCAGAAGGTCGCAAAAGGGGATCACATGACCCCAAGACACTACAACCGTCATAAATATGAGTCAGTTGCCAAGTGTCTTAATTTTCATTATGTGACTATGAGGATGCTGTGATGGTCGTAAGTGTGGAAAATTGTCATAAGTCACTTTTTCAGGGCCATTGTAACTTTGGATGGTCACTAAATGAAATGTTGTAAGTCAAGGACTAACTGTAGTTGCTTAGACTATGACCTTGATACTTTTAAATTTTTTGTTCTTTTCCCGTTCATTTTTCTTTTTTCTCCACTTCATTTTTTTCTGATTTCGTTCCTGATTTTTATTAACTGTTTGATACTCATCTCAGTTGCTATCACATTGTTATTATCATACAACTATTTATGACGGATTGTTATAAATCATTGCTGGCCTTCTTTTAATTTCCACAAGCTTGAGGTGGTTTGGGATTCCTACAGAGAGTTTCAGAAAACAGAGTATAAAACAGAGAAGGGAAAAAAGGAAATTATACATGATGGATGACTGTATTTTACTTAAAGATAAATGCTTTCTATGTAACTATACAACATTACAGATTCTCAAAATTTGCAGGATCACAGTTGTCCACAGTGGATTTGAACAAAATCCAGAGAAGGGAAAAAAGGAAAATATACATAATGGATGACTGTGGGGTACTTAATGCTTTGTATAAAACTTTACTACATTAGAGATTCTCAAACTTTGCAGGATCACAGTTGTCCACAGCGGGCATGAACAAAGTCCATTTGTAGTAGGTAGACTAGTAGATGATAGTAACAAACCTGACCTTGCCCAGGTAAAGCACTTCCATCTTCCCTGATCTTTTAAAAAAGGAATTGTGATCTTTTTTAAATTGCTCAACACCCATCTGTGGAACATTGTGGGAGGGTTTGTGTGTGCAAAAGAATGAGAAAACATTGCCTTTTATATTTTTCTGGGGGGATATTGGAACATCTAAAAATAAGATACATTGAACTTTCAACATGTTGTTCTTTTAGTGGGATAACTAACTACAGACTTGAAATATTTGAAAAGAGACCTAAGCACATTCTGAGGTTTCAGATGAAGAGATTTTTTTTTCACAGAAAGAGTAATAACATAATTTTCATGAGCTAAAATATTCAGAGAAGAGAACCTGAAAGACGGCTTTCCCAGTATCCCTTATCTTGCATTCCAGCGTAAAGCACAAACTCTTACAAAATTATTTCTGAACCAGATCCAGCTCTGAGATCAACCAATGCAATGAAGTCCAAATTATCAGCCCAAACACCTCAGAGTTGAACCCAAACACACCCTAAATCAGTGGTGAAATCCAAATGTTTTTACTACCGGTTCTGTGGGTGTGGCTTGTTGGGTGTGGTGTGGCTTGGTGGGCGTGGCTTGGTGGGCGTGGCAGGGGAAGGATACTGCAAAAACTCCATTCCCACCCCACTCCAGGGGAAGGATACTGCAAAATCCCCATTCCCTCCCCACTCCTGGGCGAAGGATATTGCAAAACCCCTATTCCCACCCCACTCCAGGGGATGGATACTGCAAAATCCCCATTCCCTCCCCACTCCTGGGGGAAGGATATTGCAAAATCCCGATTCCCACCCCACTCCAGGGGAAGGATACTGCAAAATCCCCATTCCCTCCCCACTCCTGGGGGAAGGATATTGCAAAATCCCGATTCCCACCCCACTCCAGGGGAAGGATACTGCAAAATCCCCATTCCCTCCCCACTCCTGGGGGAAGGATATTGCAAAATCCCTATTCCCACCCCACTCTTGGGGAAGGATACTGCAAAATCCCCATTCCCTCCCCACTCCTGGGGGAAGGATATTGCAAAATCCCGATTCCCACCCCACTCCAGGGGAAGGATACTGCAAAATCCCCATTCCCTCCCCACTCCAGGGGAAGGATATTGCAAAATCCCTATTCCCACCCCACTCTTGGGGAAGGATACTGCAAAATCCCCATTCCCTCCCCACTCCTGGGGGAAGGATATTGCAAAATCCCTATTCCCACCCCACTCTTGGGGAAGGATACTGCAAAATCCCCATTCCCTCCCCACTCCTGGGGGAAGGATATTGCAAAATCCCGATTCCCACCCCACTCCAGGGGAAGGATACTGCAAAATCCCCATTCCCACCCCACTCTTGGGGAAAGGATACTGCAAAATCCCCATTCCCTCCTGGCTCCTGGGGGAAGGATATTGCAAAATATCCATTCCCACCCCACTCTGGGGCCAGCCAGAGGTGGTATTTGCCGGTTCTCCGAACTACTCCAAATTTCTGCTACCGGTTCTCCGAACTACTCCAAATTTCCGCTACCGCTTCTCCAGAACCTTTCAGAACCTGCTGGATTTCACTCCTGTGACCTAAATATCCTCTACCATATCAACAGGATATGCTATGATTGGGTCTATCTGTGGAGAAAAATGTCTATGGAACAAGCTTTCCTGAAGCAGCTGGGCTCTAGATTTACAACTATTAGGGTAACTCATAAATAACAGTTAGAAAGTAACAGTTCAACCCTGCAGGATATCAAATCTTGGTAAGGATTTTATACTAATGGACCAGCGAAAGAAGCTGGCAGTGATCCACTTCCTGTCACTATCCAATTCATGTCACTGTCCAATTCCCCTTGCCACTCTCTCTTCCCTTTAACTGGTAACTGGAAAACCAGATGGTACTGTCACTGAGATAATAGTTAATAAAGGCAAAATCCACTGAAGTATTAAATTAGATCAAGGAACTCTGCTGTATGTCTGGTGCTCATATAAATGATAGAAATGGTTTTTGAAGGGTCTCACTTACCATTCTTGGCAGCTAAGTCACTTAAAATGCTCCTGAAGAAACCATAAGGTCAAGTTGGTGTGGCTACCTGCATTTTGCTCCAGTCATTAATGATGTCTTGAGTGTGTCCTTGTGATGGTGCTGGAGCATAACTTCATGCTGTAGGACACAGGTCTCCAACCTTGGCAACTTTAAGACTTCCGGACTTCAACTCCCAGAATTCCATAGCATGGCTGGCTGAGGAATTCTGGGAATTGAAGTCCACAAGTCTTAAATTTATCAAGGTTGGAGATCCCTGCTGTAGGATGCTGACTGCGATTTCTTGAGTCTTCCCGTTCTTCTAATTTTCTTCTATAGGCCATGATAGGTTGAAAGTTGGCTTGCTCTTGATGAGTCATGCCATGTTGTGATGATATCATGTGCTTGACAAAGCCCAGGTGTTCTAGTTATAGGCTTCCATGTAGTAGATGTAGCATCATATAATGGACTCCGAGAACTAATGTAGATTATCATGAAAATTGCCTAGCTCAACCGTTTTAAGTAGCACAACCAACAAGTGGACCACATTTGAATGGTCTTCCAGATTACTAAATTTCATCTTCATGTAGAAAGCTAGCCGGTAGGCTTTGTTTCCCATCAGAAGAGGATCCCCAAAGAGATTAAGTGTTCTCTACGGTTATAGAAATAAGACATTTGCTTTTGCAGAAGTTTATCCCCTAAAAGAGGACATGTTCAAATGATAAAGAAGGGGTGAAATTCAACCGTTTTTCCTATCGGTTCTGTGGGTGTGGCAGGGGAAGGATACTGCAAAATCTCCATTCCCACCCCACTCCAGGGGAAGGATACTGCAAAATCCCCATTCCCTCCCCATTCCTGGGGAAAGGATATTGCAAAATCTCCATTCCAACCCCACTCTGGGGCCAGCCAGAGGTGGTATTTGCCGGTTCTCCGAACTACTCAAAATTTCCGCTACCGGTTCTCCAGAACCTGTCAGAGCCTGCTGGATTTCACCCCTGTGATAAAACTGTACAATGGACAGTTGAGATGAGGCCTTCAAGGTTCCATTTGACCCAGGTTGGATCCCATAAATACAGGTCAGTAGAGAAAGAAGAGGGTGAACGAGGTGAGGCATGAATTGAACCAGCAACGATCTGAGAACTCATGACCAGGTCAAAAATTGAGAGGACCTCCCTTCTACTTAGCACATGCAAGAAAGAGAGAGAGGAGGAGCTCTAACAGCAGCCAAGTTGGGTAAAGGAGAAAAATGCTAAGGAAGATGCTCAAGCAATAACTCGTCAGTATCAAGAGGCCTCCAAACGTTTCCATTCTTTCCTTCCACCTTCCTTTTTGGCACCCTGTTTGTTATCATATGCACTTTTGCATTTTTTTTAATCAACAGCTCAAAGATTGCTGAAAATTTGCGGATCCAACAACAACAACAACAACAACAACAACAACAACAACAACAACAACAACAACAACAAGGCCAATTCTTTCCCCACGTGTATGATCTAGAAATTAGGGGTCTCCAACTTTGGCAACTTTAAGACTTGTGGACTTCAACTCCCAGAGTTGAAGCTGGCTGAGGAACTCTGGGAGTTGAAGTCCACAAGTCTTAAAGTTGCCAAAGTTGGAGACCTTGGAGACTTGTGGCTGAGGAACTCTGGGAGTTGAAGTCCACAAATCTTAAAGTTGCCAAGGTTGGAGACCTTGTAGACTTGTAGACTTCAACTCCCAGAGTTCCTCACCCAGCAAAGCTGGCTGAGGAACTCTGGGAGTTGAAGTCCACAAGTCTTAAAGTTGCCAAGGTTGGAGACCCCTGATTTCTAGATCAGGGATGTCAAATTTGGGGCACGCGGGCTGGATGCATCATGTGCTGGCCACGCCCAGTTTAGCGAAGGGGGGGAGTCACGATACATCACATGACAACAACGTGTCAAGGTTCATTTGACCCAGGTTGGATCCCATAAATACTTTCCCTGAAAGAATTACACAGGTCAGTAGAGAAAGAAGAGGGTGAACGAGGTGAGGCATGAATTAAACCAGCAACGATCTGAGAACTCATGACCTGGTCAAAAATTGACAAAATTCTAGGTTTGACACCCCTGATCTAGATCCCATCACATCTCCTGCCTGGATTGACCAACTGATGCATCTTCTCACAGTTGGGATGCAGAGAGTTGGTGAGGGGACTTTCTTAGTCTCCTACCCTCCCAGTGTGCCCAAGCCCTAACCAATAACCCCTGATCTCCATTGTCCTTTTGAGCTGTGCTTCCAAAACCCTGAAGCGAGTTCACCTGCCTCTTTCTATGTATCTTTGTTGAACCACCACCTTGGTGGACCTGTCAAGGCCCGGCATTTAAAGATACATCTTGTTTTATCCAATTTAACTTTAATTAGTACCCCTGTTGAGCATGAGCCTGTGTCTATCAGCTGCGCTCCTTCTGCTATGCCTGCTGCTTTGGCCAGTCCGTCTTCTGCTGCTGCTGCTGGTGGGGTCCATCGGATGACGCTGCTTCCAGCTCCCGCTTCATCTGGGGCTTATGACTCCATCTCCTCCTCCTGCCAAAGGTAACATTTTGTGCTTGTTTGCTCCATCCAGTTGCTTCGATGTGAGCCCTCCACTAGGACAATGGATTAATTCAATGCAAGGGGATGTGGGAAGGAGGTGGCGCTTCCCACGTATCTTGGAAGCTTTAGTACTGTACAATAAGTTGTTCCCCACAAGGTTAGCCATCTTCTAGGGCAGCAGTCACCAACCGGAGGTCTGTGGACCTCTGGTGGTCCGCAACAAAATTTTCGTGGTCCGCAGAAAAATTATTTGCATTTTTTTAAAAAAAAAATTATTAAACATTTTTTACATTAAAACAGACATGGAAATTTATACAATTTCCCTCTTTACAACAATTTCGTGTCGCTAAAACATTTTAAGCTTTACAGTGTTTTCCTCTTTCACTTTTCATTTCATTATATACATATTTTTCACAATTCTATTTATATACATCATATACATCATATATTAGTGTACTCTATTTCTACCATATTTTCTGTTTCCTTTTTATTCGTTTATGTTTAATATATTCTAGTGACTCCTTTATCCTCTTTCTTACATTGTTCTCTTATCCTTTTATCTCTCTTCTCTAACCATGTTTGCATTTTTTATATTGCACAATTTATCTTTTTTTAAAAATTCATATTAGTGGTCCGCGGGATTTAAAATTATGAATTTAGTGGTCCCTGAGATCCGAAAGATTGGCGACCCCTGTTCTAGGGCAGCCTTGAAGAGATGCAGGCAATAACCAGGAACGCAAACTCCTGTAAAAAAAATAAAAGAATATCAGGGTAAGAAATCCATTTTTGTTAAGGCTGTTTTAAAACCTCTGCCGTTGAGTGATTGTCTCAGTTTAGCAACTGAAACTGAAAAGAATTGATTTCTGTTTTTGGACGAGCACTGTTTGGAGAAGACCAGTCTGCAAACTCACAACTCAAAAACCAGCTGCAAAATTGCATCACTGTATGGTTAATATTATCACTCTGATCATCTCGTATCAGGCCCCATCTTTGTACATACCTGATTAGCCCAGAGGGATTTTTTTTTCTGCTCATAATTTGTAAAGCTTCACCGAAATAATAATCTAAACTAGGATAATGAATTCCAATGGATCGTATTTCCTTGGGAGGATGCCACTGTGATCTGTTGCCAGTGAAAATCAAAGCCTCATTTCTAGATTCACAGAAAGCCAGAAAAACGCACCTACGTTCTTTCATTCTTCCAAGGTACACTAAATCCCCTCTTATGATAGTTGGATCTTTTCCCAGAAAAATACTTTAAATTGTTATGTAATGAATTGATTTTTAAAAAAACAACCAGGTTCTTGGAATATTCCAGAGAGTTGGTAGTGCTTTGCTACCACATGAAATATTAATAAATATTAATAAATAATTCTCTTAGCCATGTGCTGAGTATCTGTCATCTCAGTCTCATCTCAGTCCAGAAATTCTCCAGGTAGCCTTAGGCAAATCACTCCTTCCCCTGTTTTCACCCGCAGAAGAAGATAGCCTGGCGAGCTGCGGCTTAAACTCTAGAAATCGTGTATCATTACTTAAAAGTCAAGCAATTTTTGTTTTATTATTGTTGGCTTGAGATAGGCTGCCAAAAAATAGTTGGCAGAACTCTGAAAACGGAGTGGTTCAATGTTCAACTCACATTTATGGAGTTTTTCCCAGCAAAGCAAAGCAAAGCAAAGCTTCACCCTTGGGCCATTAAATAGCTGTAAGCAACTTTTGTGATACTTGCGATCCCCGTGTTCGATTCATTTGAGATCCGGGAAAGGACAGGCAGATCTGTAAGAAAGAGATGAAAGGGGAGGAGAGGAGAGAGAGGAAGACAGAACCTTGTTTTCAAATAGGCATTTGCGGGTCACATAATTCAAAAGCCATCCTATATTTTAAAATCTCACTTGAGTTAAACCGTGGAATAAAAGTCCAAAAGTTTTTTTTATACTAGATTTATTATTAGAGTTGGAAGGGACCTTGTAGGTCATCTAGTCCAACCCCCTGCTCAAGCAGGAGTTCCTACACCATTTGAGACAGATGGCAGTCCAGTCTCCCCTTGGAGGTCGCAAGTGTTGGGGCTCTCACAACCTCCGCTGGCAAGCTGTTCCACTGGTTGATCGCTCTCACCGTCAGAAAGTTTCTCCTCACTTCCAGGTTGAATCTCTCCTTGGTCAGCTTCCATCCATTATTCCTTGTTTGGCTTTCTGGTGCCATAGAGAACAGCCTGACCCCCTCCTCTCTGTGGCAGCCCCTCAAGTATTGGAACACTGCTATCATGTCACCCCTGATCCTTCTCTTCGCCAGACTGGCCAAGCTCAGTTCCTGCAACTGCTCTTTGTATGTTTTATTTTCCAGACCCTTTATCATCCTGGTTGCTCTCTTCTGCACTTTCTCTAGGGTTTCAATGTCTTTTTTGTAGTGTGATGACCAAAACTGGATGCAGTACTCTAGGTGTGGTCTTACTAAGGCTTTATAGAGTGGTACTAGTACCTCTCTGGTCCTTGATTGTATCCCTCTATTTATGCAGCTCAGGACTGCGTTGGCCTTTTTGGCTGCTGCTGCACACTGCTGGCTCATATTTAGTTTTCTGAAGGCTTGTGGGAATGTTTAGTTTAGTTTAGTTTAGTTTAGTTTAGTTTAGTTTAGTTTAGTTTAGTTTAGTTTAGTTTAGTTTAGTTTAGTTTAGTTTAGTTTAGTTTAGTTTAGTTTAGTTTAGTTTAGTTTAGTTTAGTTTGTTGTCATTGCACCTCGTACAATGAAATTAAATGCCATCTTCAGTGTACATTATAATTATAAAAATACAACAAAAACACACATCCTTCACATTCAATACAACTGAATTGAAAACCATTGATACTGCATTAATATTACACTATACAGTAGAATTCAATATAGTTACTGCCCTGGGATAGAAGCTGTTTTTCAGCCTATTTGTCCTTGTTTTTATTATCCTGTACCATCTGCCAGATGGTAATAGTTCAAAAAAAAAGGGTACCAGGATGAGATGGATCTTTAAGAATGTTTTGAACTTTCTTAAGGCAGCAGGAGCTATAAAGCTCTTCCAAAGAGGGGAGAGGGCAACCAATGGTCCTCTGGACAATGATGTTAACCCTCTGGAGCGCTGTCCTATCTGCCACTGTGCAATTGGCAAACCATACACGGATGCAGTAAGTTAAAATACTCTCTATGGTGCAGTGGTAGAAGGTCACCAGCAGTTTTGCATTCAGTTGTTGTTTCCTGAGAAGTCTCAGGTAGTATAATCTCTGCTGGGCCCTTTTGACCAGTGCTGCAATGGGAGCGCCCCAGGTCAGGTCCTCTTTTATGATAACACCCAGAAACTTAAAACTGGCCACTTGTTCCATTCGGTCTCCATTGATAACCAAGGGCTGGATGTCTGATCTATTCGTTCTGTAGTCCACTATAAACTCCTTGGTCTTATTGGTTAAGGACCAAGTTATTGTCTCCACACCACGAAAGCAAGCGGTCCACCTCATCTCGATAGGCAGACTCATCCCCTCCTGGAGATGAGTCCCACCACTGTTGTATAATCTGCAAATGTAGTAATAGTATTACTAGCGTGAGTGGCAATGCAGTCATAGAAGATAGAGGATAGAGGATAGAGGAGAGGATAGAGGAGAGGGGATAGAGGATAGAGGAGAGGGGATAGAGGATAGAGGAGAGGATAGGGGATAGGGGATAGAGGATAGAGGATAGAGGATAGGGGATAGGGGATAAAGGATAGAGGAGAGGATAGAGGATAGAGGATAGGGGATAGGGGATAGGGGATAGAGGATAGGGGATAGAGGATAGGGGATAGGGGATAGGGGATAGAGGATAGAGGATAGAGGATAGAGGAGAGGATAGAGGATAGAGGATAGGGGATAGGGGATAGGGGATAAAGGATAGAGGAGAGGAGAGGGGATAGAGGATAGAGGATAGAGGATAGGGGATAGGGGATAGAGGATAGGGGATAGGGGATAGGGGATAGAGGATAGGGGATAGGGGATAGAGGATAGAGGATAGAGGACAGAGGAGAGAGAATAGAGGAGAGAGGAGAGAGGAGAGGATAGGGGATAGAGGATAGGGGATAGAGGATAGAGGAAAGAGGAAAGAGGAAAGAGGATAGAGGAGAGGATAGAGGATAGAGGATAGAGGAGAGGATAGGGGATAGGGGATAGAGGATAGGGGATAGAGGATAGAGGATAGAGGATAGAGGATAGAGGAAAGAGGAAAGAGGATAGAGGAGAGGATAGAGGATAGAGGATAGAGGAGAGGATAGGGGATAGAGGATAGAGGATAGGGGATAGAGGATAGAGGAAAGAGGAAAGAGGATAGAGGAGAGGATAGAGGATAGAGGATAGAGGAGAGGATAGGGGATAGAGGATAGAGGATAGGGTATAGGGGATAGAGGATAGGGGATAGAGGATAGGGGATAGAGGATAGAGGAGAGGGGATAGGGGATAGAGGATAGGGGATAGAGGATAGGGGATAGGGGATAGAGGAGAGAGGAGAGAGAATAGAGGAGAGAGGAGAGAGGAGAGGATGGGGATAGAGGATAGGGGATAGGGGATAGAGGAGAGAGGAGAGAGAATAGAGGAGAGAGGAGAGAGGAGAGGATGGGGATAGAGGATAGGGGATAGAGGAAAGAGGATAGAGGAGAGGATAGAGGATAGAGGATAGGGGATAGAGGAAAGAGGATAGAGGAGAGGATAGAGGATAGAGGATAGAGGATAGAGGATAGAGTAAGGGACTCAACACGCAACCCTGTGGTGTCCATGATGAACATGGTTAGACCTTTCCATTCCTTCTTATCAAAAGATGCACCGTGCATTTGCAGGACTTTGCATGTCATAGAACTTGAGAAGGAACCTTGATTGTCCCAAGGAACTGGCAGATATAAGTAGTTGCAGTCTATGCAAAGGGTATTCATAGCACACCATTTTATCACAAACTTTGTGGATATGCGCCAGTCTTCTACTTTGGTTACCCACCAATAGTTCTTTTTTGCAATATTAATCAGGACTCCGTTGCAACCTCCTAGGGATGGAGAGCGGTAGATGTATCTAATTGGACAGGAAAGCCTTTTGAACAAGCAAGGGAAAACAGTAACTCAGAAAGAGATCTAACAACGATCAATTCATATTTAAAATTCAACATAGATATGTGCACAAAGTGAAAATAAATTCTGGTCTTGTTCCTTTACATCAGAGGTGGTATTCAGCCGGTTCGAACTGGTTCGCCCGAACCAGTAGCGGAAAGCTCGCCCACCCGCTCCAGTTCTATGCTGTTCTATTTAGGCACTTTTTTGAAGCTGGCTGCATGCACGGAAGGCGCACGAGTGAGCAAAGTGCATGCACGGATAGCTGGGTACATGTGCGAAAGGCGCGTGTGTGCGAAGCGAGCATGTGCGCACGCGGCAAACCGGTGGTAAGAAAATGTGAAGCCCACCACTGCTTTACATCATCTTCAATTTCATTATCAGGCACACCAAATAAATAAGAAGTTTTCAGGGAGTGGGAAGAGAGAGCATTTCATTCAATTAGAGATTTATTAATCGATGGGAACATGTTTTTCTGCTGAATATATTCTGCAGAAAATGAGTCACAAGTTCCAACTTGGTTTCAAATTAGATGGCAAGACTTTCACTCGGAGATGTTCAGAAATTAATTACAAAATCTGGCCTTGGGCCAGAAGTCGTGCTGCTTGAAATGAGGAAGAGATGGTCGTAGCTTGAGTCAGGAATTGTTAGTTAGACCAAGGAACTTGAAAAGTCTTAAATTCAGACATTCGGCACAAAAGGAGCTTGGAAATATTCCCAAAATCTAAACCTGAATTGGTCACAGGAATTCAGAGACAATCAAAAACAGGAGCTCAGACCACATAGAATCTTAACCCTCAAAATACTGCAGTTGAAGTCAGATTTTTATGGAGTCTACATTCATAGATATCAAATTGTACCCCTGTTTCAGCTGTTTCCAAATCTTGGAGAATCAGAAAAGTTGGTAGCTTGTTTTTCTTTCCAAGACTCTCAAAGACCCTGGAGTTTCTATCTGTGATGTTCTTCTAGTTCAGGAGTCGGCAACCTTAAACACTCAAAGAGCCATTTGGACCCGTTTCCCACAGAAAAGAAAACACCAGGAGCCACAAAACCCTTTTGACATCTAAAATGAATATAACACCGCATATATAATTTTTTTTTACCTTTATGCTATGTATAAAAAAATCAATGAGCTCATATCAACCTTCTGCATCAGTTCTGAAATGGCTTTTTTTCGCTCATCTCCATCCGGATAGTTTTCAGCAAAGGCTGAGTGTTTATCTTGGAAATGTCTTGCAACATTCGACTTTTTGTTGTTTGCCAATTTCTCACCACACATTAAGCATACAGGTAAACCAGTCTCGTCAGCAGTGAAAGCAAATGAATCTGCCCAGGTACCATTAAACGTTTCCTTCTGAAACTTTTCTTTTCTTGGATTTATCCATGGTTGGCCTACCGGGGGTCAAAAAGCTCAATAAATCAAAATACGGGTGTTGTACATTGGCAGTTGTGACACATATTTTGAGTGACAGGGAGCTGCAGCAGAGGGATGAAAGAGCCACATGCGGCTCCAGAGCCGCGGGTTGCCGACCCCTGTTCTAGTTCTTGGATTCCGCAATTAAACAGTGATTCCCAGTATCAGCTATTCTTATCAGAGACAGAAAGAGGAATTAAGCGCATCAGAATACTATTTATGCACATAATTTAAAATCAAAGATGTCTCTGTGGTACTACATAAACTTTTATTTAGTACCCCCAGAGTACCCGAATTATCCCCACCTTGCTGGCCTTCCGAAAAGCCATTAAGACATGGCTCTTCCTGCAGGCAGGGTGATTTTGAGACAACTTTCCCCCATGTATGCATGGTTTTGTATGCCTTTTTTTAAACTCTTTTTAAATTGTTTTTAATAATTTAATTGTTTAGTTGTTCCTTAAAATGTTGTACGCCGCCCTGAGTCCTCAGGGAGTAGGGCGGCATAGAAGAACACTAAATAAATAAATAAATAAATAAATAAATAAATAAATAAATAAATAAATAAATAAATAAATAAATAAATAAATAAATAAATAAATAAATAAATATGTTATATGCAAAGGATCTATTCATAATCTTAAGAACGACAGGGCGAGGACTTGAGGTTGGAATTTGATAAGCCAATTTACAACTTCTGGTGGTATCAGTTTGATTTGAAAATCGGGTTCAACAAATCATCAGGGATTAGAAGTGTGCAAAACATTTTCCTCCCCTTCTTGACACATTACAAGAGTGGAATGGCATATTAACACTCAAGTAGGATCAGAAGCGATTTCTCCTGAAAGAGAGAATTGTGACATCGGTACAGAGTTTGGAAGACCAATTTCAGCACTACAGAATAGGTCTTTGTCCAAGGTTCATGTCCAAGGTTAGAGCTGGGACTGAGCCAAGGTGGCGCAGTGGTTAAATGCAGCTACTGCAGGCTACTCCAGCTGACTGCTAGTTCAGCAGTTCAGCTGTTCAAATCTCACCAGGCTCAAGGTTGACTCAGCCTTCTATCCTTCTGAGGTCGGTAAAATGAGGACCCAGATTGTTGGAGGCAATATGTTGAACTCTGTAAACCGCTTAGAGAGGGCTGTAAAGCACTATGAAGCGGTATATAAGTCTAAGTGCTATTGCTATTGCTATTGAGGTAATGGAATGGGACTTGCCAAGGTCAGAATATTCCAATCTTTAAAAAAAAATTCTCTCTCAAGATCTGTGAACTGAAATAATTCATAGATAATAATATGTAACATCCCTTTAAAATTTTACATACTGATACTGAAGGTCATTTTGTTACATTTCATCTTCTAGCTATATCTCCTTAAAACTGCATTCATCCAACCCACTAAAAAAACTGCATTCATCCAACTCCTTAAAACTGCATTTATCCAACTCACTTGTCTGTGAGCTTCACCCAGCGTTCAGCAATAAATCTTTCTCTACAAACTCCCTCATGCTGGGAGCTAGCAGCAAAGAGACCCGGACGTGGCTTGGATATGGATAGGTCAGCTGCTTTTATGGCAGATCCAAGAAGACCTAGTCATGAAGAATATAGAATTGTAGGGCTGGAAGAAACCTCAGAGGGAGAGACCTTCTAGTTCAGGAAGAAAGCTAGCTAGTGTAGCTTCACATAACTCAACCCTCCTTTGTTAAGAGATCCTCAGGATTTAAGCCTAGGTCCCATTCCCTTGTCTATTCATGGTGACTACCATCCTGCTGTTCATCTCTTGATCTTGGATATGGTGACCACCTATTTTGATGGCAGCCTTGTCTCAGGCTCGTTACTTTCCAGACATGGTAACATTAATCCTCCCATGTCTAGACCATGTTTGTACTCGTACTGATATATATTACCATCTCTGGAGCAATGCCATTTAAGCTACTCGCTTTGATTGAACCTTTTCGGGAAATTACAAAGATTGCACAATAGTCCTTCATAAATAACGCTAGTGTGGCTTGATTGTTCCCAAGGAGATATAAAACGGTGCACCAGGAGAAATTAGTTCACTTGTTAGCTGCCAGATTTATTACGGCAGAGCGTGAAAAAACGAGAGTGCAGCTTTTAAAAATCAGTGTTATTTATAAAAGAATGGGAAACCTCATCAGCTCAAAAATGTAATGCAATAGCAATGTAGCTTAGGCAGGGGTCTCCAACCTTGGCAACTTTAAGACTTGTGGACTTCAACTCCCAGGGTTCCTCAGCCAGCTTTGCTGGCTGAGGAACTCTGGGAGTTGAAGTCCACAAGTCTTAAAGTTGTCAAGGTTGGAGACCCCTGGCTTAGAGTATCGTTTTACACACACACACACACACACACACACACACACACACAATTTTTTATTAAGGAAATTCTTAACAAAGTAAAAACCATAAGAGGAAATAAGGTTAACAAAGAAGAATAGAAAATAGGGCAAAAAGAAAAGGGAAAGGAAAGGGAAATTATAAAGAAACAGCTTCTACTTCTCTTGACACCAGTTCATTTATATTTTGCTCTCTAAAGTCACAATGTTCCATAAATGATCTTTTCTAATGTTCAAACCCGAAATTCACAAGTTCCGTTTTGCTTTTTCAGCAAAAAGGTGTTTCCGCTCACTAATAAATGTAGTTGTTAATCTTTCTCTAATCAAACAGGTTAATTTGCCATTTCTGCTAGCTCTGTCATCTTCACCAGCCATTCTTCCATTGAGGATACTTCAGAATCCCACTTAGCCTTCACTAAATGCATCAACAGAAAAATTGCCAATAGCAATAGCAATAGCACTTTACTTATATACCGCTTCATAGTGCTTTACAGCCCTCTCTAAGCGGTTTACAGAGTTCAGCATATTGCCCCCAACAATCTGGGTCCTCAATACAGTGCTTTGGTCTATCTACCCAAATGTATGCCAGCTGAAAATGTTGCATCGGGATATTTAACATTTTACATCTCTCCTAAAGATTGTAATTGAATTTATACAAGTTATTCTCCCAAATTATGTTTTTTCTCCCTTGTTTGAGTAGTTTTTAATTTTGTTGTTGTTGTTCTTATGTTGTTTTGTGATGTTTGATGTTGTGTCGATGACTTTGTACATAGCTGATTGACTTTAACTTTTCTAAACATGAATTCTCCTTCTAACCTACAAGTATGGAGCTGATCCCATATTTTGAGTTGTAAAAAGTTTTGTAAAACCACTTAAGAGCATCGCAAGGAAACACAGATTTGGTTTGGAGACTTCCTGGTGTCTCACATCCATCCTACATCTAACAGTTGCAGCTCTTAATTTCTTATCACCCTGTTCTTCAGCCACGGTTACAATCATGAAGATATTGTTATATTTTTCTAAATTATAGCCTAAAAGGAGCTTTTCTATCCCTTCTTCTTCTCCTCCAACACAGCCACGAGAATTTGGAAGAATTCCTTTCATGTATTTTATCTGCAATTTATTTCTATACCCACCCAGAGATGGCCATAAGATGGGCGACTATATAAATGTCATGAATGAATGAATGAATGAATGAGTGAGTGAGTGAGTGAGTGAGTGAAAGAAAGAAAGAAAGAAAGAGAAAGAAAGAAAGAAAGGAAGGAAGAAAGAAAGAAAGAAAGAAAGAAAGAAAGAAAGAAAGAAAGAAAGAAAGAAAGAAAGAAAGAAAGAAAGAAAGAAAGAAAGAAAGAAAGAAAGAAAGAAAGAATTTGATTGCTGGAAAGCAACAAAGAACCATTGTCTTAACTGTAGTATGCCTGCCATCCACCATGTTCATGGGTTACAAAGCTGTGTGGCTTAATTATTTATTAATCAGATTTCAGTACCCTCCCCCAGGGGTGGGTTCCAACTTACTTCGCTGCCGGTTCGCTCCTTCCCACGCCGCATGGGCGCACATGCATGTACAGTAACAAAAAAAATAAAGCCAAAAAAGATGCCGACCGCATGCACAGTGCCAGAAGTCGGCTTCTGCGCATGCTCAGAAGGAAAAAATAAATATAATTTTTTTTAAAAAAAATTAAAAAATTCTAAAAATAAAATAAAATAAAAGATGGCGGCGCCCACGGACCGGCACCGACCAATCCGGTTCGGTGACATGATTGTGATGTCACCAGCAGGCTGCTACTGGTTCGGGCGAACCGATACGAACCAGGAGGAATCCACCCCTGCTCTCCCCGTGTCACTCTCAAGAGTTTTCGACAAACCCAGAGCTAAGGTTTGTTAGGACAACATTTTAAGGCAGTTTCTTCAGACCAATTTCACAGAGTTTAAAACCACCTTTTAAGGTTTGGTGGATATCTTAAACCAGGTCTAACCGACCCAGAAAAAAAAGAGTTAAAGCTTCTTGCAGACAAGCCAAAAGAGGAGAAAATGGGTAGAAATTATAAGAAATCAAGCAGATTCATTCCAGTTCCCATGGTTAATTAGAAGAGCAGGCGCCAGCTAAACCTCTGCCTCTCTGACAGATAGAAACAGTCAAGAAACACCAGGAAAGACCAGCGGGTGGTTGTTTGGTAGTAATAGCCCTCTGCTACAAATGCAGTGGGACGCGATGGCTCAGTGGCTAAGATGCTGAGCTTGTCGATCAGAAGGTTGGCAGTTCAGCGGTTCGAATCCCTAGCGCTGCATAATGGGGTGAGCTCCCGTTACTTGTCCCAGCTTCTGCCAACCTAGCAGTTCGAAAGCATGTAAAAAATGCAAGTAGAAAAATAGGGACCACTTTGGTGGGAAGGTAACAGTGCTCGGTGCACCTTCAGTGTTGAGTCATGCCAGCCACATGACCACGGAGATGTCTTCGGACAGCGCTGGCTCTTCGACTTAGAAACGGAGATGAGCACTGCTCCCTAGAGCCGGAAACGACTAGCACGCGTGTGTGGGGGAACCTTTACCTTTATCTTTACCTTTACAAATGCAGTGCTCCAGAGCATATTTCAGGGGCTGCCACAAAGAAGAAGAAATTCAAGCTATTCTTCAAAGCAGCTGAGGGTAGAAGAAGAAGCATTTGGTGGAAACTAATCAAGGAGAGAAGCAACCTAGAACTAAGGAGAAATTTCCTGACAGTTAGAACAATTAATCTGTGGAACAGCTTGCCTCCAGAAGTTGTGAATGCTCCAACACTGGAAGTTTTTAAGAAAAGACTGGACAACCATTTGTCTGAAATAGTATAGGGTTTCCTACCTAAGCAGGGGGCTGGACTAGAAGACCTCCAAGGTCCCTTCCGACTCTGTTATTCTGTTCTATCCCTTAAGAACGTGCAAGTAGTCCTCATCTTAACAACTATTCATTTAGCTACTGTTGGAAATGACAACGGCACTGAAAAAAAGAGGCTTGCGACTCCTCGCATTTACGACTGTTTCAGCATCCCTACAGTCACGTGATCAAATTTGGGGTGCTTGGCGAGTGACATGTATTTAGAAGAGTTGCAGCATCCTGGGATCATAGGATCGCCTTTGGTGACCTTCCAAACAAGCAAAGTCAACAGGAGAAGCCGGAGTTGCTTAATGACCACGTGGTTCATTGAACCATGGCAAGTGGCTACAACGGTTGTAAAATTGGGCGTGAGCCACTGAACAACCATCTTGCTTACCCATGCAAATTCCGGTCCCCATTGTTTAAGTCAAGGACTAGAGGGGGTTGGGCTAGATGACCTCCAAGATCCCTTCTAACTCTGTTACCGTTACTAACTCTATATTTTATAGAGCACATGTTACATGTCCCATGGTGTCATAAAAATAATCAATTTCAGCCCTTCTGTGCGTCTTCCCCTCTTCACAAATCTTGCTTTCCATTGGGAATGCTATGTCTCCATCGCGGCTAATTTTATTTTTCTGCATTTTTAAAAAAAAATCTGTCTTTTTTTTTTTAGCTTCCACCATCAGGCTTCGACTTCCATCTCCTACCAGTCCCAAAAGAGGTATCGCACTCAAAGCTTCTCGCTTTTCATTTGACAGCTGATCATTAGTACAGCATTAATGCGCTTCCTTATCTGCAGCAGCTTCGTTTCTCTGACAACTAATAGTTCCCAAACTTAATCCTTGCTTGCCCCGCAGATACGCCGCCTTGCATATAGTCTTTCCAAGTTGTCCTGGCAAACCACCATCATCTCCTTCCAAAACTTTCATTTTTCTCCCGTTGAAATTTAGACGGATCTTTTTTTACAGCTCGGCTCAGATCTTTAATTAATGTAGGACTGCGCTTGTTTTCTCTCTTTCAGGAGCCGCTGCATTTTCACCGTGAGAAATTCTAATCTGCCCTTCCTGTTTTAGCTCTGCTCCTCAAAGTTCTTGTTTTCTTTCTTGCAAACGATTGCATTGAAGGTGTTTGCCTTTCATATTCATTCGGCTGGTTCCACATGAGATTTCCTTTAGGTTCTTCTCCTCTAGAATAACAGCATATTGTAAAGCAATTTATTATTTCTCTCTGTGTGTGTACTGTATATATATGAGGTGGGTTCCTACCAGTGGTGACGTCACGGAGCCGGTTCTGTCGGTGCCGGTCCGTGGGCGCCACCATCTTGGATTTTGCTTCTGCGCATGTGCAGAAGCTATTTTTTGATTATTTTCCGAGAAGGGACGCATGCACTTTCGTCACAATGCGAACTGGCGGGGAAGGTAAGTAGAACCCACCAGGGGTGAAATCCTCCCGGTTTGCTCTTACCCGTTGGTCGCAGTACAGCCGAAGAAGCTGGTGGCGTTCGCGGGGCTTCCCCCACCCACTTCCCCTGCCCACCTTGTCGCCGGCATTTGCGTTCTTTTGCCCTCTGCGCATGCGCAAAGCGTTCTGCTTGCGCAGAGGGCAAAAGAACGCAAATGCTGGCGTCCAGGCAGGCGGGGGAAGCACCGCACCGCGAACGCCACCAGGTTCTTCTGCTGTGCGGCGACCAACAGGTAAGAGTGAACCGGGAGGATTTCACCCCTGGAACCCACCCTTGATATATATTTCAAGGTATATATATATATATACCTTGAAAAGGCCCTTTCCTGGAAGCTAGTCAGGAAACAAATAATACATAAATATATTCATCTGTCTTCAGCTCTCCGAAGAAGCTTCTTGGATGAGAAGCGAAACATCTTCAAAGAAAAACCAGAAAGTCCAGTTGCTTCTTGAAAAAAGCACCTTTGGGATAGATCTAGAACATTTTGCCCCCACTGGTCATTCTGTCGAAGGACATTTTTAGAAGATTTCTTTTGGTGTATCAACCATATTGCCCTATCCCATGCACAACAGATTTCTTTCCATTGGAATCAAGGCCAGGATAAAACCACCAGGGTTGTCTTCTCTGGTATCTGAAACATCTCACCATCTTAACCAGGGATGGGTTCCAACTTACCTCACTGCCGGTTCACTCCCTCCCACACCACGTGGGTGCGCCGTGTGGGCATGCATGCGCAGTGACGAAAAATCCAGAAAAAAAACAAAGCTGAAAAAAAGATGGTGACCGCATGCACAGTGATGGAACTTGGCTTCTGCACATGCTCAGAAGGAAATAAAAAAAATTTTAAAATGCAAAAAAAAATTCAAAAAAAATTCAAAAAAAATTCAAAAAAAAGATGGCAGCACCCCCGGACCGGCACCAACCAATCTGGTTTGGTGATGTCATTGTGACGTCACCAGTGGGTCGCTAGCGGTTCGGGCAAACCGGTATGAGCCGGGAGGAACCCACCCCTGATCTTAACCAAATAATCATGGAGCTGGCTTTCGGATGTACACTCTACAAATATGCTAACAGTGCCCTAAGCATTTGAGTCCTCCTTTTATGAAAGGTTTTCCTCTTCTTTCTGATATAAATATGGAAAGTGCGTATTAACTGTGTGAGGCTTGTAGCATCTCCATGCTTTCTTCTGGAGCTTCCAAGGAAGAGTTGTCACCTTGTAGGGGGACCATCCTTCTCCAGCTGTTTGTTGTGCCTTCTGACAAAATGCATGATCTGCTTTGTTTTTAGAGGTCAAGCCTACACTTCAGCCCCAGCTGCCCATGGGCCAGCTCCCCATGGACAAGTTCCCCATGGCCCAGCTCCCCATGGACAAGTTCCCCATGGACCAGCTCCCCATGGACCAGCTCCTTACACAGGCTACAGTGAAGCCCCAGCGCCTGCTCCGAAGCCAAGAGTTGTGACCACTGCAAGCATAAAGCCCTCGGTCTATCAGCCAGGTAAGGGGATTTTGAAGGTATCCTTGACTGCATCCAGTAATGTTCATTAACAGCAACAAAACTTTAGGAAGAAGAAAGCACAGGTAGTCCTTGCTTAACAGTGACTTCTGAACAGTCCTCGAATTTACAGCCATTGCAGCATCTCCCTGCCATGCAATCATTGGCAACCATTGCTCGTTTACGATGCTCAGAGCATCTGCCACCTTCCCAGCCAGATTCTGACAAGCAAGGTCAATGGGGAAGCCATCGGGAAGTCGCAAGTCACCATCATGTGATCTCTCGCTTAGTAACAACAGGAGACTCACGTAAGAACCATGACAAATGGGTCATAAAATTGGATGCGGTCATGTGGTGACTCACTTAACAACCGGGCTTAGCAATGAATTTTACAGTCCTTATTGTAGTTGTAAATCTGGGTCTACCTGTAGTTAATTCCCCACCCCACCCGACCCCTTCGGTTGAATGGATGGTGGATCTTTTCATTCTTTTTTGAATAAACCACAGAAAGGTTTTTTTAGATATACTTTTATGCATATTATAAAGTTGATGTTTCCTTGGAGTTACGATCCACTTCTGATAACTTTGTGAACGTGCTTCTAGTTTCCATGGGAACAATGCAGGAATTTTTGCTGTTGCCGTCATCTAGAAAGTCTTTTTAATGTCCCAGTCGGGTACACATATCTCAGTTTTTCTGGTGGTAGCGTGGTAGCTTTTTCTTCAGTCAACCAAGATCAGCCTCGACCAGGGGTGGGTTCTAACTTACCTCGCTGCCGGTTTGCTTCCACCCGTGCCACATGGCCACGCCGCCTGGGCGCACACGCACTTTGCGCAGGCGCGCAGGCGCAGTGGCAAAAAATCTGAAAAAATTGCAAAAAAAAAGCCAAAATCAAGATGGTAACACATGCGCAGTGCCGGAAACTCGGCTTCTGCGCATGCTCAGAAGAAAAAATAAATTATTATTTTTTTAAAAAAGTAAAAAAAAAGTAAAAAAAAGATGGTGGCACCCATGGACTGGCACCGACCGAACCGGTTCCATGATGTCATTGTGATGTCACCAGTGGGTCACTACCGGTTCGGGTGAACTGGTTTGAACCGGGAGGAACCCACCTCTGGCCTCGACTTGATTTATCACTGAAATTCAGCTGGGGTCCAAAACAGAAAAAGATTCTGGAATCGGGTGCAACCTTGCTCTGGAATGAGGGAAAATGTGGCAAGCGCACAGCTCTGTTTGCCAGCATTTCCTGGCCCCCACAGAAGGGCTCTGCACCTCTGAAGAGAACAAGGCTTTATAAAACAACAGCCACGGGCATTCGTTCATTACTCATTAGTCTATCCAGCTGCCTTGATGTATAAACACGGTTAGGAAAATTCTGCATTCCGCCATTGAAGTAAGGACACTGTTTAGCAGTTGCTGAAAACAACTCCACATTCTCCTTTTTCTGGAGATAATCCACGTCTTCAGAAACCAGAAGTATAATCCTTGTTCGCAGGATGCCAGTTCCCCAAAATTGTCAGCAGATGGCATGACATTCTACGTTTCACCCCCATGATCACCTCTGCATCTTGAGAATAAAGCGCCTTCTGATCCTAGCAAGCAGAGGAGCCCGTTTAGATGTCTACAGGCATCTGTGTGGTACATTCCTTTCATTATGGTAGCATCCCAGAAAAAGACTTAAGCCTTTCCATGTTTTATCGAAGTCCTCAACCAGAATAAAACGGCAGAATCCAGATACGGTGGGATGAGCTTCACTTAAGAATTAGGCGGTTACTTTTTTGAATACTGTATACTCTTTTAGCTGTTCATTGTTTTTCCTTGCCTGAAATTCAGCAACTCGCCTAGCAAAGAACAGGTACATCTGCAATCTTGAGATGCTCAAGATTACCGTATTTTTCGGAGTATAAGACGCACCGCAGTATAAGATGCACCTTAGTTTTGGGGGAGGAAAACAAGGGGAAAAGGCCTCTGCCTCCAAGCAATTTGCCAAACAGCAAACAGCACAGATGATATACACTGTTTGCTGTGTATTTCTGTGCATGTGTGCCTGACCCATAGAAATAGCAAAGAATTGGAGAAATGTACATTATGGCAGTATATTAATCCCAGAAAGTTTTCTTAAATGTAATCACACTAACTCCTCCCAATTATTTAAATAGATCTACTCCAAACATGACTAAGTCATTAACTCAGCTGCCTTATTTTAATACTAATACTTAATACTTAATACTAATACTTAATACTAAAACAAGACATTTCAGATTATACTTTTACAGATCTTTAAAATTGATGTGGCTTTCTGGAAGTATTCTCTGCTATTTAAAAGAAGATACAATAGCACTGGGCCTCTTCAGAGCAAGCATTTATTTTAAAAAGCTTCTTCATTTTGTTAAGTTATCTAGAACAATAATAAAGCAGTCTTTAAAAAATAAGTCTTATAATTTGAACACTCTACAAACATTTAACAAAATAACATATTAACAGAATCTGCCTCTACCTAGGATAGAACTCACAACCTCCTGATTGTGAGGCAAGAACTCTACCTCTAGGCCATAGCAGCTACAGCTTACCTCCTTGCAATTTCAGCAGTCTAACATTGCCAGCAGTTTATCTCCCAGCAATTTGTCTCATTACAGCCACCGTAGTTAGTTTCATTTTACCACGTGGCTTGCAAGCCTCAGTCAGCTGTAGGTCGGGAGGCAGTTAATCTGGTGCTAATCAGGCTTTGCCCTGTTTGCTGCAAAGAGATAAATTGCTGGCAGGCAGAGGCCAAAGGGTGGGGGTGGCTGGGTGGGGCTACATTCGGTGTATAAGATGCACCCAAGTTTTCACCCTCTTTTTGAGGGTAAAAGGGTGCGTCTTATACTCCGAAAAATACGGTAGTTATTTCTATATAGTTTTCACCAAGAAAATGATACCAAAGCAACTTGAACATTTAAGCCAGCGTTCTGATGAAGCGACAAGATATTTGCCTTCAAAAGTTTGAGTGACTTAATATCATAAGACATCAGGAGCTTGGGAGCAAGGAAAGGCCTCCGTTTATAGATTTTTAAGGTTTTTTTTCTTAATATATTTGTATGAAGGAATGAGGCCTTGGGCTAAGGTGGGAATGGAATGAGCCAATGGAGCTGGTATGAAGGAATGAAACAAAGCTAAACAGGAAATTAAAGTAAAGCTTTCTTTTAAACATGGAACAGAAGGAGGACTAGAAAAAGACAGTGCTCCAAAATTTATTACTGAAAGCTATAATATGCGGTCCAGGATTAATTTGCAAATTCTCTGCCTTTTGGAGCTGATGAAGCCTTGAAAGCTAAGCCTGAAAAACATCTTAGAAGATTTTCGAGTTCAGCTTCCTGCTTAGTACTGAATTTGCCACGCAATCTCTACTTCACTCCACCAAGGAAAGGAAGACCACCAAATTCTGGGACCTGCAAAATTAGACATTTTCATAAAACATGGGTCCCCTTAACCAGCAGCCAAATGGAGCCTCCATGTTCAGGGGCTATGTGGGCATGCGGTGTGGGCACGCGCATACGCAGTGCCGAAAATTTTAAAAAAATTTTTAAAAAAAGCCGAAAACAAGATGGCAGCGCATGCGCAGTGCCAGGACTCGGCTTCTGTGCATGTGCAGAAGAAAAAAAAATCAGCAAAAAAATTTAAAAAAAATTTTTTTAAAAAGATGGTGGCGTCCATGGACCGGCACCAACCGAACTGGCTCCGTGACATCACCAGTGGTTTGCTACCAGTTTGGGCGAACTGGTGCAAACCGGGAGGAACCCACTTCAAGGTAGATCAAACTAGGAAACCAGAGCTATGAATGCTAATATTACTTTTATCATCCATGAGAACTAGGTAAGGTCAAGTCAGAGGTGCTTTCTCAGATTACACTTCCAGGCCAGACTCAAATTTCTCTTATCTGTTGTTTTTGTTGTGGCTCTTCCTCCTGTTCCTTGAGATTATTCCTTTTGCCCATTACATTAGGGCACCTTTTTGGATACAGGTAGTCCTTGACTTATGACCACAACTGAGCTCAACATTTTTGCTGCTAAGTGAGACATTTGTTAAGTGAGTTTTGCCCCATTTTGTGACCTTTCTTGCCACAATTTTTAAGTGAATCTGGCTTCCCCATTGATTATGCTTGTCAGAAGGTTGCAAACGGTGATCACATAACCCTGGGACACTACAACCGTCATAAATATGAATTGGTGGCCAAGCATCTGAATTTGATCACGTGACCGTAGGGATGCTGCAATGTGTGAAAGTGTGTGAAAAACGGTCCTAGGTCACTTTTTTCAGTGCCATTGTAACTTCGAACGGTCACTAAACAAACTGTTGTAAATCGAGGACTACATTATCTCAGGGTAAACAAAAGTGCAACATTAACCACTGAAATTAGTGAAAGTTAGTGGCAAAAATAGAGTGAAAGATGTGCAAACTAGTGAACAACAACGACGAAGGAAGCCATGGAAGGAAAGGATTGTTAATATTATGCAATTGCTGATGGTTATTTTATCCTGGACTGCAGATAGATAACCTGCTTGAAGATACCCAAAACAAACTAAATAATGATTCTTGCAATTTATTTGTCTCTAAAGACAGAGGATTGTCCAATATCTTAGATCTGCTGCAGCATCAGATTTCGAAAGCAGGCTAAGCAGCGTTAAGACTATCTGAGGCTGCTCTGGTACGAAGGACAACGTCCTGATAAATATTGTGGTTTGCAGAAATAAAAATGAGGATTATTAAATGCTAATTTCTCATTTACAGCAGCTCCAGCACCCGCCCCACCATCGGTGTCCACACATACCTATATTCCAAGCCACGTTGAGCCTGCAAGTCGTCCCCCCTGGGTGACGGATGACTCCTTCTCCCAAAAATTTGCTCCTGGGAAAAGTACAACCACCGTCACCAAGCACATTTTGCCAAAGGGTGCTCCGGTGCCTCCATCTTCTGCCCCACCTCCCTCGATTCCTGCGTCCATCCAGGCTCCTGCTATCGCGCGGGGAACAATCCAAAGAGCTGAACGCTGCCCCGCCAGTAGCCGAACTCCGCTCTGTGGACATTGTAACAGCATCATCAGGTATGTCCATTGCATCCTTCCATGGAAAGAAATCCTAGTGGAGTGCAGTTACATTTATGCCAGAGACTAAAGATGGTGGACCATCTGTAGGAGAAAAGCAGGCAGAGCTGGGAGGGCAGAGTTAAGTACATCATCAGTTTAGAGTCCTTGCATTGCCATAAGAGATCCAAATCCAGCTTCCTTGAATTCCATTGGCCCTTATCTAGCACCAATTTTAGTGGTGACTATTAGTTGATTAGTTGCCAGACTAAGAAGCATGCCACAATTTGCACCCAAAACAAAAGGAAGTTTCAGAACAGATCAGATGATACCTCTCAGGGGTGGGCTTCCAAAATTTAGCAACGGGTTCTCTGCGCGGTTGCTGGGTGGGTGTGGCCATGGTGGGCATGGCCTAGTCAGCCTCCTGCACCATGGCAGGGGGGCCGTTTTCACCCTCCCCGGGCTCTGGAGGCCCTCCGAAAGTCGGAAATGGGACTTTCTGGCCTTCCAGAGCCTCCGGGAAGCCTGTTTTTCACCCTCCCCGAGCCTCCGCACGGGCCCTGCACTTACCTGGCATCCAAAATAGGCCACGTGGAGACTCCTGGGAGGGGAGGGGTGGGGCGGGGTGGGGTGGGCAGGGCCAGTCAGGAGTGGGATTTGGGGGTTCGCCGAACCATGCAGAATCTTCGCTAGAGGATCGCCCAAACCCAGGCAAACCCAGAGCAGCCCACCCCTGACACCTCTGGGATACTCCTTAATGCAGCAATGTTTCCTGGAATCGCACATTTTGCAGCACAGTTGCAACGCAATCCAAAAAACAGACGTGTTTGGTTCCAGATGAAGTCTAAGAGTCCTTATAGGAGTGTCTGCTTTTCTCCCCGCTTTGAGGCTGGTAAATATTCGAGGATCTCTGTCTGCTTATGTCCTAATGAAATCAATGACCCGTTAAAATATATGTTGGGAAGGACTTTCGCCTCTTCGTGGTGTAATTTCTCCTGAGTTGGTTAGCCTGATAGATGGCCAGCCTCTTTAATGGAGCTTGGATCTAACTTCCATGCGCAGGAACTCAAGGTCAGCACATCGGTGTGTCGATACCCCTCGGTCACTAATTTAAAAGGCATCTTTTCTGTGCAAGAAACCGTGGTTCAGGGGAGTGCTTTTCTCTGAACCAAGACTCTAGTGACATTTTAGAGGAGCGAATTCATCAGAAGCTTGTATGGATTAGACACCTGTTCACAAAGACATGAGATCTGTAAATGGGTATTACAGGGGACAATTGTAAATGGGGACAGCTATACTAAAATAGAGACAGCATATCTATGTATAGATGTAAAATAAACCCAGTGAGTACTTCCAGAGATGGCTTTTCTTTATGCAATGCCTTCACCTTATTAATTTTATAAAGGAATTATTTGATATTATCTCCTTTTGTACACCACTATTTCCCCCCACTATGTATCAGGGTTGTTTTCCCTGGGGGGAAAAATTAAATCTGTTAAGGAGTGGTTGTGATTGGTTGTGCTAGAACCCTGCTTCTGAAACCCTGCAGAACAACAGTGATTGATAAATCTCATTGTCTCCGGTTGGCTCAATTTGGTTGACCCTCTCTCTACTTTTCGTTCCTTCTTTTCACCCCAAATGCAGACTGAATTGCTTCTCCCCTATGTCAGGTGCTAAGAATTGGGACCATCCGTTAGGTTGCCGCACAGAAGATTTATTCAAGCCTATACACAAGAATCTAGTTCAACACTAAATTGGGGCCAGATAAGAATGGGATTCAGAAGTGGTTGGACTTGGATGTTTGTGGGAACGTAATGACTCTAAACTGATGATACATTTAACTCCACTTTCCCAGCTCTGCCTGCTCTTCTCCTATACACATTAGTATCAATGAAATGGCATTTTATATTTTGATCGTGAAATTTGATCGTGGAATTTGATCGTGGAATTTAGCTCAATAAGAAGAGCCGAGGTGGCGCAGCAGTTAGAGGCAGGTACTGCAGGCCACTTTAGCTGACACTGATCCGCAGGTCAGCGGTTCAAATCTCACCGGCTCAAGATTGACTCAGCCTTCCATCCTTCTGAGGTAGGTAAAATGAGGACCCAGATTGTTGGGGGCAATATAAATATACATTGCTTACTGGTGTAAACTGCTTAGAGAGTGCTTGCACTGTGAGGCGGTATATAAATGTCAATAAATAAATAAATAAATAAATAAATAAATAAATAAATAAATAAATAAATAAATAAATAAATAAATAAATAAATAAATAAATAAATAGCTTTGAATTGGTTAGTCTCTAAGGAGGTTTTTCTGGGTTTTGTTAAGCTAACTCCTAGGAGTCGTTGGAACAGACCCATATGTGCAAGGGATAGAAGAGCAATATATATTTGAATGTGTTTGATTCATTCTTACAGAGGGCCCTTCTTGGTAGCCATGGGTCGCTCTTGGCACCCTGAGGAATTCTACTGTGCTTATTGCAAGACCTCTCTGGCTGATGTGGGCTTTGTTGAAGAACAGAACAGCGTCTATTGTGAGCATTGCTACGAACAGTTCTTTGCCCCAACCTGTGCCAGATGCCATACCAAGATCATGGGGGTAAGTCCACAAGCCAACTGGGAGGAATCCTGGCCAAATCATGTCTATGGGGAGAGTCTAGCAGATATGGGCTGCAAGAATTTGAATGACCCTCGGGGAGCACTAAACAGACAAAGAAAACTCTTGTTCTCTGCTACTGTGTAATGGTCATCTACCCTTTTGAAGCCCAGTTGTAAAATTTCAGTTACAGTGGCCACAGAAGGTCTCTGAAGTCTCTGTTCTGACCCAGCCTTAGCAGAAGCAAGAAACAGACTCCTTGTCACACAAACAAAAACCCTCTTTATTGTGAATTAATTGCATTCACCCACCGAAAAATCCAGGCAATAGTCCTTCAAGGAGTTAACTGCAGTAACAGACCTTATCAGTTCTTTGGGATAATTGCAAGGCCATGAGCTCCCAGCCAAACGGCTGCAAATTAAGGTCTGGCAAGCAGTTTTTGTGGCACGAAACACAATGAGCAAAATCTTCGGAAATACGAACTGTTGTCTCCTACGACAACCTCTCCCCTTTCCTTCTATTTATTCCCCAGCCAGGGAGGGGCCATTCAGCATCCACGTGTGCTTTGCTTCCCGAGTCGACTCCTTGTCCTCCGTTGCTCACCTCTTATAACTGCTCTGCGCATACATGCATCTGGAACAGGCCCCAGCTGTTCTTCCTCCTCACTCATATCAGCCTCCAAAGGCAGCTGCCTCTCCTGTGACTGGGAAATGTTGGACGACCCTGGCTCTATCTCTGCATCCGATGCAGAGCATCCATCAGAGCTTTCCCCAGACTCCAGAACTGGCCCAAGTCCCTCCCCAACCTCCTCATCGTCCGAGTCTGCCGCCAGCTCCACTGGCAGCTGGCAGGACACAACAGTCTCATCATCTCTATCAGTCCATAAACATGGGCCATACCTGTTAGGAAAGACAGAAGAATAGACTGTGGCTTAGAAATGAAGAAACTCTACTGCTCATTAATTGAGATTCAAGTCAGACCTTGGCTTCCATTTGCTGTGAGATACTGAGCACTGTCCCATTTTCCTTTATTGACTTTCCCATAAACTAAGCGGGATGACCTGCAAACTTAACCTAAACTGATCATCTAGGTTGCTATGCAAACACTCAGTCAAGTTAATTAGACTTATTAACAGTGACTCATCAGCGAGACATCTCCTTAATGTAGAATGATCACAGGGTTTTGTCAAGAGTACGTGAGAAGAAGGGAACGTCCGATTACATTAGGTAACACCTTGGAAACTAGGAATTTTTAAAAAATCTGGAGAGAAGAGACCTCATTAACAAATTGCTCAACAGGTCATTAGCGGTGGTCGGCAAAGTCCTGTACACAAATTATCCCAGTCCTGATTTTCCCCTGGTCATTTGAGTCGGCCTACTTCATAGTGGTGTGTTGAAATGACTTAAACTTCCACAACTGACATCTTTGTCTTTTAAGCAGACATTTATGAGATAGTTGGAAATGCATTAACACCGTACTGCATTTCCAGTCCAAATTTTCTCCCGTGAGGATCTGAATCCCCAATACCCTTTAGATCAGTGTTTCCCAACCTTGGCAACTTGAAGATGTCTGGACTTCAACTCCCAGAATTCCCCAGCCAGCGAATGCTGGCTGGGGAATTCTGGGAGTTGAAGTCCAGACATCTTCAAGTTGCCAAAATTGGGAAACACTGCTTTAGATTAAGACATCCAGCTGAAGCACACTCTATAAAGGTTGAAGTAAAGTCACAAGACCTTCTTCTTCCTAATGCTTTCCTGGGGTGCTTGACTGTACAGGTAGTCCTCCACTTACAACCATTTGTTTAGTGACCATTTAAAGTTACAATGGCTGTTCTATCATCACCAGAGGTTGGTTCCTCGCGATTCGCACCGGCTCTATAGAACCGGTAGTAAACCGGTGGTGACGTAATGGAGCCGGTTCTGTCGGTGCCGGTCTGTGGACGGCGCCATCTTTTTTGGGGGGATTTTTTAAAATATTGTTTTGCCATTTTTTGCTTGGCAAAAGTTTTGCCAAGTTTTTGGCACTGCATATGCGCTGCCATCTTGTTTTTGGCTTTTTTTGCAATTTTTTGCTTGTTTTTGCTTCAGCGCATGCGCAGAAGCTGAGTTTCTGGCACTGTGCATGCGCGCATGCAGCCACACGGCACGGGAGGAAGCAAACTGGCGGCGAGGTAAGTTAGAACCCACCCCTGGTTGTTACTACACATTAGTCTGTGTGCAGCATGACATGCAGGGAAACCCACCTATCCTCCAATAAAACAGACCATGTGCGTAGATCTGGATGCTTTATTGAAAGAACAGGATATGGTGAATCTGGGGAAAATAGGGATACATACAATGAGAACCAAACACAAGATAGGCAGTATTGAGTTACTGCTGAACGTAACAATTAATAAATACAAGCAATCTAAATCTCACCAGCGATGCTCTGTTTGTGGGATGTGGGTTTGTCCTTGGATGATCATGTGCCACCGATTAAGATGGATTCTTCTTTGTGCTTCTGCCTTCTCCAAATGCTAAAGGAAATGGAGTCTGGCTTCCCAGCATGCACTTGGTTTGAGAGTGCAAGCTGATGGGTAAAAGAGTGGGGTCAGCGTCAAACAATATACTTGGTATTTGTCACTCCAGCCACTAGATGGGGCTAGAGAGCAACAATAGTATATAAAGGTTATACGCTGGGGCATGACAATGGCACTGAAAAAAGTGACTTATGACTATTTTTCACACTTACGACCATTGCAGTATCCCCATGATCATGGTATCGAAATTCAAATGCTTGGCAACTGGTTCATATTTACGATGGTTGCAGCATCCCGGGGTCGTGTGATCCCCTTTTGTGACCTTCTGATACACAAAGTCAACGGGGAAGCCAGATTCACTTAACAACCATGTCAATAACTTAACAAATGCAGTGATTCACTTAACAACTGTGGCAAGAAAGGTCCTCAAATGGACAAAACTCACTTAACAATTGCCTCGCTTCGCAACAAAAACGTAGGGTTCAATTCTGGCTGTAAGTCGAGGGCTACCTGAAAACTCCATGAACTGTAGATAGCTCAGCTGCTTCGCTGGACATGATAGAAGTTGAGGTGCACCACCACATCTGAAGAACATCTTGTGATACCCCACAATGATCTACAGAAATTCCACACGAGTTGCTCAGACATTATTTCTCCTTGACGAGAGGAAGTAATAATTGATCGCTGAATTAGTTAGTTGGGATAAGAGCTGGCCTTCCCCGTGTTCCTTTCCCCCAAAAGGAGAACATTTCTGGAAAATCACTTCTCCTTTCTCTTGCAGGAAGTGATGCACGCTTTGAGGCAAACCTGGCACACCACTTGCTTTGTTTGCGCCGCCTGTCGGAAGCCGTTTGGAAACAGCCTCTTCCACATGGAGGATGGAGAACCGTACTGTGAGAAAGGTGCTTCAGAGTTCCTCAATCAGTTGATAGTCTTGGTACAGAGGTCTTCAAACTTGGCAACTTTAAGACTTGTGGACTTCAACTCCCAGAATTCTCCAGCCAGCATAGCTGGCTGAAGATTTCTGGAAGTTGAAGTCCACAAGTCTTAAAGTTGCCAAGTTTGAAGACCTCTGGTTTGGATCTTTCCAAAGAAAACACCCTCAGTTGGAAATCCCCTCCTTCTCTACCGCTTTCGTTCATGCTTGCTTCTTGCAACTCTTTAAGAGACGGCCTTCATGTTCAGCCACGTTCCCTTAGGGATGACTTCAAAAAGACAAATCTGCATCATGCTTCCATGCATCTCCTCTTTTTCTTCTTTTGCTTTTCCCCTTTCCCAAATTTGCAGGACATTCTGAGGTCCTCTTTTGTCCACAGTGATTTTGAAAAGCAACTGCTAGTTTGAGTTCACCTTCCTAACACACTAGATACTTTCAAGGAACACGGTGTGAAGTAGAGGAAAATTTGATTCCCAGAAACTATTTTGACATGGTCATACAATTTTCTTGACAGTAATATGTCACTCTCTTACGCCTGCAATTTTTTTCGACTTCTGTAGATTTAGTCCTGACATTTCCTTCAAGACTCTACCTTGTTTGGGGTGGGGGTTTTTTATTTGTTTATTTGCTTTTCGTTTTTGCAAACATTCGTTTGCAAAAGATTGGTTTTTGCAAACAGCCAAATGGCTTCTATCTGATTGAGCAGTCCTAAGGAGATAAAGAGATTAAAAATAATAATAAGCACATTTAAGTAAGAAAAAAAAGATCCTTCAGTTAAAAATCAAAGTGTCCCAAATCTAGAGATTTTAAGAAAGGTAATTATTGCTCTAGCATTGCTAATATTTGGTGCAGAGGAAGAAGCTTATAATACACAATATTCATTCTATAAATGGTTGCATTTGCAGCCTGGGCTCTGGCATTGCTTCATGTCAGAATGCCTCACCGATCATGTTTAGTCTTGCCCTCCTTCCCACGAGTTCCCCATGCATCCTTATTTGCTTTCACAACTGCGAAATGCTCTAAGGCTGGTCAGGCTAAGAGAGAGATCAGCTGGCTGATTTCCCCCCCTCACCCTGTCGTCTGTAAGAAAGCAGGATTCGAAACTAGTTCATCCTGCTCCTAGTCTAATGCTCCAAATATTGTGCCACACCAGGCAAGTCAACTAATTTCAAACACCATTCCAGAAACTTCCACAAAATTGAGGAGGAAGGCAAGCAAAAATAAACCCACAATTTTGCATCCCATCAAAGAAGGCATTAAAAATCCTCTGTTGTCTTTTTGTCCCAAAATTACATATGCGTGTCTATGACATCACCGGAAATCAAGAGAGGACTTAATATATTTATTGTAGTACTCTTTATGTTGCAAACCTCAATTTTTCTCTTTGATATGTATTCCTCTAGATTATGTTGCCTTATTCAGCACCAAATGTCACGGATGCGACTTCCCCGTTGAGGCTGGAGACAAGTTCATCGAAGCCCTTGGTCACACCTGGCATGATACATGCTTCATTTGTGCTGTAGGTATCTTCCCAAGACTGGTGGGTGGGTCACAACACATAACACACAAACATAGATACCCAAGAGAGAATCCAGGAGTCTTCTAAATGTTTCATAATGAAACACACACCTTGTAGGTATGGCCAACCTGCTAGGGATGAGAGATCGTATGAGATGTTCTTCAAAACATGTAGAAGAAACCATATTCTGGTTCTTCTTGGAGGTAGATCTGGATCATCTTCATCTGTGCTCAGTTTGGTAGGTCATTTTGGAAAGAAATGACTGACTGCACCAAAACCCAAATTGTTTTGTGTCTTTAATGTCAATGCATTAAAGGATGTTTCTTGAGGCAAGTCAGTGATTTTCTAAAGAAACTGAATGAAGGAATCGGCACTTCTTATGTTAGATTGCTCTAACTTTGCTGATTTTGCAGAATGGACCGAAATGTAGGGACTCCGAATCGCATCTGCTTTGATGCAATTCCAATTTCCTGTATCTTTCGTTTGCAGGTCTGCCATGTCAATTTGGAAGGTCAACCGTTCTATTCGAAGAAAGATAAACCTCTGTGCAAGAAACACGCCCATGCCATCAACGTCTAAAGAAAGATCCGGAAAGGAAAATAACGAAGTAAAACAGTGTGGAGGTTGATTCAACAGATTAAATATAGATCACTATGGATTTTTGAGGATAGGAAAGGGGAAGGGGAGGTCACTAATTATGAACACTTTGAATTATGCTTTTGTGTGTGCAGATCCCTTTCTGGTGCACAAAAGAGTGAATGAATATTCATAGCTTGACGGCCAACTTGGGCTGCAAATGCTTGAGCAAAATGAACAATATAAGGGGCAGTTTCTATGTAAGCATATTTAGGATAGGCTAACCCTAGTAGAACTCATTACTGTTAAAAAGAATAAATAGAATCCTTTCTTAGTATTATAATACAGCTCAAAAGTGCCAAATTACACAGAGTAATGTAGAGTCATAGTCTATTGTGATGAGTCACTTAAGTATTCCTTACCAAGCCAACAGAGAGATATTCCATTGTTACTGTATATGTCATGACTCTTCTTCACACTACTTAGGTGTGGCATAACTTTTAGGTTTAAAAAAAATTGTAGGCCAGATAGAATTAACGAAAAACATGCCATGGACTGACCCAATCAAAGCTTGAATCCAAACACAACTAAAAACCCCTCTGGTAATTCTCCCTAATTATCAGGTTTTCTTGTATATAAGTGTGGTTTTCCTGGACTTAAAAAAATGTGCTTTTTTCAAGCTGGTAAACTTTGGGGATAATATCAGACCCCCAGTAATCGTGAATGGCTCTTCTTAAGTCTCATTCCTATATTGGCTACATCCCCCTAGAGTAGAACTGTTAGAAAATGGACTCTGGATGTGCGTGGACCTTGAACGTCTGATCGTTGGTAGGAAAGTTGGGCAAAATGATGAGAAGGATTGCATGGAAGAGTGAAGAGTTAACTCAGCGTATCAGTTGTCTTCCATCTGCCATTGTGGAAGGAAGGAGAAAGTGTTGGGTTGTATGTTCACCATGCCATTGTCACTATCAAGCCAACTGACCATGGGGGAAACACACACTTATTTAAGAAATTTCCCCAAGGATGACACCCTCCAACTTGGTTGAAATTACTTTCAATAGGTAGTAGAAGCTGTAGTCTTTGGCTATCTGGAAGTCAACACTGTGCTTTCTATTTGAGACTCTTTGCCAACTGATGGACAAGGATTTGGCTGGATAATCCATCAGGAACACTTACTTTGAGTTCTTGAAAGCTCTTACTCGTAATAGCAGTAATAGGGAAGGCGGTAATTTCTTTTTTGTTGATGGTTAGGAAAAGCTACAATCAGAGGTCTTCAAACTTGGCAACTTTAAGACTTGTGGACTTCAACTCCCAGAATTTTCCAGCCAGCATTGCTGGCTGGAGAATTCTGGGAGTTGAAGTCCACAAGTCTTAAAGTTGCCAAATTTGGGGACCCCTGAGCTACATTATACCGTAATTGCAGCTACAAAAAGATATAGAGACAGGGGCGGGGGATACCCAGTTTTTTTTTAATTTCTTTGTTTTCAAGAATGTGACATTTTGCTTGGTTAAAGCTGGTGCCATTCACCGGACAGACCTTGAACAAGAGACCTGTGATTCTTTAAAGACAGTGTATCTAAAGTGTGGTTGTGTTTGCTGCTACAAGGAAAAGAAGCCTGCAAAACCTTGAGTAGTTTTCCTTTCCTTTTTTTTTTTTAAGTTTTTGAACAAATGCTATTTAGGATTTCTGCAATTATTTACTTTTTGAAGCTTTTGTCCTCTTGTGTTGGGCAGCCTGTATTTATTCTGGCTGGCATTTGGGTATTTAATCCTTTAGCATCAGGTAATTGTTTATATACGGTGAAGCCACTGGCTTATATCTGCTCAGATAAGCATCCTAAATTTAGACACAGAAGGACTTGTTCTATGTCAACATTGTTAGGCGCTCATTTGAATGGGCAACGCTGTCATAAAGATAAAAGCCGTTTACTCCAGTAGAATATGTTCCGACATGGAAGCTTATGATTTCTTATTTAAAACAATGTACAATATTTATTATTCATTTGGGGAAAAAACAAGAGGGAAAAAGAGCGCAGTTTGATTTTCATAATGTTTGCTGTTTGACTGGAATCCCGACCTCATTCAGGCTAAAAGCTAAAATAAAAGCTGCATTATAACCACGGCTTCTTCTCAAAAATCTATGCTTTATTTTAAGATCCCTTTTGGATCCTGTGGAAGAATAAAATGTGCTTTATCGGTGAACTGGCATTAACTGGATTTTAAAATGCTGAATCCAGTCCCTCATCTCTTGTCTTTGGCAAAGAATGGAACACACCGTACAATATTTAATTTTTCTGTAAATAACATTTGTTCAGTCCCTGCCTTGGATAGTTGAGCAAATCTGAAGTCTTGTTTATGCACATCTGTAGCACTTTAATTCTTGCTTATCTTGTCAATGTAACAAGGAAGGCACAAACATGTCATTCAGAATTATTCTTAAACGAATCTGCAGCATTTCGGTCAAACTTTTTATTTTTCTGAAAGACACACTTTCGTTTTCTTACATTTCCAAGCTAGTAACCTAGTACAAAATGCAACAGCCAGTGGTAGCATAGCTCCCTAAAATCCGAGGAGTCAACAAAGTACAGAGATAGATTCTAATTCAAATTATCTTCGGCTGGTTAAGTCCACCAGCAACTCCAAGAGGGAATTCCATTTATGGCATCTTAGCCGAAGGATGGTCAGATTCAGCTGTGGAGGGTGAGCTTCATGCACAAAGATAGCACAACATTATTCATTGAAAACATTCATGCATGGCATTAAGCCATAAAAGGGATCTGCTTTAGTTTAATATATCTCATGGTGGGAACCTAACTCATTGTGGTTATTCCATTCTGATTTATTCACTAAGCCATAGTTAAAAGAGGAATGGGCATAGCACAGCATTGGATCAGTCCATCAACAAATTTTAGGGATTATATATTCTGATGCTGTAGATAGGGTATGTTTATTTTCTCCTTTGGGATAGACCTATTGCTAATACCATTCAACCTGCAAGAAGAGAAAGCAGATATGGAACTCTGTAGCCGTTTCAACCCTCTTTAAGGAGCAAGCATCCCAAAATAGTATTCCCTTACCTTGGACCATTTCAAAGCACCATTCTAAAGAAAGGAATGCATGATTTAAAGATCTTGTGTGATATATTTTCCCTGCCAGAGTATGAAAAAAATTGCATTCTTATTCTCAAAATGAGAGAAGCTGCTTCTTCTTGTTGTTGTGCCATATCCGTCATTGGACGTTGGCGATCACATTGGGAATCCTATTTTTATCAACAGCCGCACAAAAAAGTGCTCTTGAGTTTTGTCCAAACCAGTCCCTTAGATTTTGAAGCTATGATGTTCTTCTTCTGCCTGGACCTTCAATCTTTCCTTGGAGGATTAAGTGAAATATGCCATATTTTTCTGGGTGTCGTATCACATGTCCAAAATATTCTAACTTTTGCTTTTTTAATGGTTTTGATGATTTCCCTTGGCTTTCCCAGGCGGCTTATCACTTCCTCATTTCTGATTTTGTCAACCCAACTTATACGTAAAGAGAAGTTGCTACAGCAAACTAATTGCTCCAGATTAGGTCTCTACTCCATTCAGGAAGTTGATATTTGACATTGGGCTGCTTAGTACATTTCCTTATGATCAAATTTTATTTGAGTAGAATCTCATCCATCTATCCTTAACAAAAAAATTTTTAATTGTATAGAACAGTAGTCCTAAACAAGTGGTAAATTCATTGTTCTACAGCAGGAGAAACACTGGGGGGACTACATACCAAATTTATCTTTATGACAGATATAACAATTACCATTGTTTATGCTAAACTAAACTTGTTATCCTTTGGTTCCACTTTTTTTCTACCTTTTGCCTTTTTCTTCCTAATACTGTACCTGTGAATGACCAAATAATACGATTTGCCTAGTAACCTATTCAGAAGATTTGATAGGTCATTTCAGTGACATCCGACTCACTGATGATTAGATTTTTTTAATCACCTTAAGAAGAAGCAAATCCATTGAAATCAAGAGAGTTTTATTCTAACAGAACCACTGAAGGATGATCCTAATTATTGCAGCTAATATTTTCGCTCTAGCTGAAATGGGCAGAAAACGGTTTAAAATTTTGGGGGCATAACCCAGATTCTGTTGCATTTTGTGACAAAACTCTGATTAATTTGTGGCTGGCCTTCCATCTTCCATTAAGCCTTAGGACAATGCATTTTGCTTATATCCTAATTCTGAAAGGAAGTCTACCACAACCAATTAATCACTGATCTATCTATCTATCTATCTATCTATCTATCTATCTATCTATCTATCTATCTATCTATCTATCTATCTATCTATCTGGGGCGGGTTCCTAATTTTTTAACTACCACTCTGTGGGCGTGGCTTATTTTGTGGGTGTGGCTTGTCAGCCATGTGGTCGGGTGGGCGTGGCTTGCCGGTCATATATTAGTTATTTCAGAGAGATGTTACTACTATTTTTGCTATTTTATACCTTACATGAAAAGCTTTGCATACAAAGTGCGTGTTACACCATGGCAACACAGCAACCTTTATATGCAGAAAATGCTATAGTTAAAAGACAAGCAAGTCTCATACAGCATTTTTGGTTCCAGTCATGGATTCCTTAGACGAAAATATTGAGGACTGTTAAAGGAACAGTATCTTTTAACAGTCCTCAATGTTTTCGTCTAAAGAATAACAGTATAAAACTGTATAAAATTAACAGTATAAAAGGTTAAGCTTTCGGAAAACACCCACTTTGGGAAGCTTTAGGCAAAAGCGAAGGAAAAGTGTCAAATGCGAGCTTCTTATTATTTTCAAGCAAAGGGACGGGGAAAGACTTAATTGTCAGGTTTCTGGGCATGCGCAGAAGAAATTTTTTTAAAAAATTTAATTTTTTTTTTAAATGGCGGCGCCCAGGCACTGGCAACCGACCGCACCGGTGCTGTGATGTCACCAGCGGGCCGCTACCAGTGCTATAGAGTGGACCACACCAGTAGGAACCCACCACTGCTATCTATCTATCTATCATCTATCATCTATCATCTATCATCTATCATCTATCATCTATCTATCTATCTATCTATCTATCTATCTATCTATCTATCACCTACCTATCATCTCTCTATCCATCCATGAAATCCCTTTGGTCCTTCATGGGTCAGTAGCTTGGGTAATATACTCTTTTAAAGCTTTATTTGTATTCAGTGATAAAACACAAAATAAAAATGATGTTGGGACTCAAGTGAGATAAGATGTCCCTCTAATAGATGCTATTTTTTTAAACGAAGTTATTAACCTCTGTGATTGAATGATTTGCTTTCTACTGCACTCACGTGAAACTTTTGCTTTGATTTTTTTTTTTAACCTGTACGGAAATATTGATACGATACCACAAGTGACCTTACTTTGAAATAAGAAGCAGATCACCCTGGTTTTTTTTTCCCCAGTTGCTCAGCATACAGTGTGTTTATTTATGAAGTGTGACTTGATATATCTTGCATGGATTATCGGTGTCGACGCTAATAAACTATTTTTAAAAAATATGGCCTTTCCCCCCCCCCCCCTGAATTTACATGAAAAAGAAGAAAGAATGTTCAACAGCCAGAAATACGCTTGTCAAATAAACATCTTCTTTGGAATCTGAAAGTAGAATTTGTACACTTTCTGAAGTTGCCCTTTCTTTTCTGATGTTTTTCAGTTCAATTAGGTCTTCTCCCTGATCTTGTTCTATCATCAGTGCTCGCAGGGAGTGAGTGGGGGGTGAACAAATGTGTGGAGTTTCTTACAAGGAAGGAAAGCTATGTTTGAAATCTAATTCTGTGGGTGATGTTAGAATGCAGTGCAGAAGGGAGTGGGGTTTATTGGGAGGAGGAGGAGGAGGAGGAGGAGGAGGAGGAGGAGGAGGAGGAGGAGGAGGAGGAGGAGGATTGTGGGGGCTTTGGTGCTCTCTGATCTTGGTGGTTTTCTTTCAGACATTTCATGACCCAACTAGATAACATCATCAGTGCTAGAAGGTAGTGGTCTTTGCTCTGTGTTTATATACAAGAGCTTGCCCTGTCAGTGTTGGTGGGGGATGGGAGGGTTCTTGGTGGTTCCTAAGCAGAGATTAACGTCCGGGTTCACACTAGACCTAGAACCAAGTTGTAAGCAACACCTCAAATCAAGGAACTACCAACTCAGACAAACCATCAAACAGTAAACTACAGCCTAATGAAGGAACCACCAACTCTGAAAGCTAAGCGACTGGTTATAAATTGAGGACTACCTGTAATTGCACTGAGTAAAGCAAAACCAGATTATAATAGGGGCAAATTACAATTTACCTACTTTTTATAAAGCGATTTCTTGAGATTGTTGGCCTGAGCAGTTTATATCTTCAGGAGCTTTACATATTACAAGAGATTCATGCAGTTCAGAAGTCTGCAGAGAATTAAATTTTAAATTTTCTAGTAGCAAGGTCAAAATACGTAAACAATCCACACACAGAATAAGAAAGAATAACACAAACTCCAGTAAGCCTTGGGTTTTGTTTCGCTGCCCTCTTTGTCATCACCGGATAATTTATTATAAATGTATTCAGGGTGAAAGTTTCTGCAATAGTGTTTGGCCAGGAAGTGGGAACAAGCTTTGAGGATATCCTTTTTCCACACCAGAATATCCAATACTTTCAATTTTATATACAGCGGAAGCAATTAATTGCAAGAGAAGCCCAGCTCGGTTTCCTGTGGCTTTTGCATGCAACGGCAACCATTGTTTAAAAGTTTTGAATTGCTTTGTGATTTCTGAAACTGCGTTGCGCTGATTTTTTTTTTTTATGGACGTTGCAAAAGTTGGTTTTTCGGGGTTTTATCATCCTTATTTCTCAGCAGAGGCACTCACGCAAGGGAGGGAAAGATGCAGAATTTGTCATTCGCGGTCTGAAACCAGGGAAAATCTTTAGTTAACGTAGCAGAATCCACTGTGTTTTGCACTCTAATAAATCCAATTAGAATAGAATAGACTAGAATAGACTAGAATAGACTAGAATAGAATAGAATAGAATAGAATAGAATAGAATAGAATAGAATAGAATAGAATAGAATAGAATAGAATAGAATAGAATTCTTTATTGGCCAAGTGTGATTGGACACACAAGGAATTTGTCTTTGGTGCATATGCTCTCAGTGTACATAGAAAGACAAGATACATTCATCAAGAATCATGAGGTTAAAAAACACTTAATGATGTCATAGGGTACAAATAAGCAATCAGGAAACAATCAGTATCAATATAAATCGTAAGGTTACAAGCAACAAGTTACAGTCATACAGTCATAAGTGGGAGGAGATGGGTGATAGGAACGATGAGAAGACTAATAGTAATAGTAATGCAGCCTTAGTAATAGTTCGACAGTGGTGAGGGAATTATTTATTTATTATTTATTTAGTTTGTGAGATTTATATACCGCCTCACAGTGCAACACTCTCTAAGTGGTTTACACCAGTAAGCAATGTATATTTATATTGCCCCCAACAATCTGGGTCCTCATTTTACCTACCTCGGAAGGATGGAAGGCTGAGTCAACCTTGAGCCGGTGAGATTTGAACCGCTGACCTGCGGATCAGTGTCAGCTAAAGTGGCCTGCAGTACCTGCCTCTAACCGCTGCGCCACCTTGGCTCTTTTTAATTAATAACATATTAACAGAATCTGCCTCTACCTAGGATAGAACTCACAACCTCCTGACTGTGAGGCAAGAGCTCTACCTCTAGGCTACAGTAGCTGTGCTACTGTATTATTTGTTTAGCAGAGTGATGGCGTTTAGCAGAGTGAATTACGTGGATATAAAATGTCCCTAGGATTTCTGATGATTTTCTCCATGCACTTAATATTGCTTTAACAAAAGTGTACCTTATACAGGTAACCCTCAAATAGTTCATTTAGTGACCATTCAAAGTTACAATGGAACTGAAAAAAAGTGACTCACGACTGTTTTTCACACTTACGACCATTGCAGCAGCCCCATGGTCACGTGAGCCAAATTCAGACGCTTGGCAACTGATTCATATTTATGACGGTTGCAGTGTTCCCGGGTCAGGTGATCCCCTTTTTGCAACCTTCCGACAAGCAAAGTCAGTGGGGAAGGCAGGTTCACTTAACAACCGTGATACTTGCTTAACAAACGCAGTGATTCAATTTAAAAACTATGGGAATAAAGGTCGTAAAACGGGGGAAAATCCACTTAACAACCGACTCGTTCAGCCACAGACATCTTTGGGCTCATTTGCGGTCGTAAGTCAAGGACCACCTGAGCAAATAGAAAAAAAGCTTCGGATGCAAATCATTGCTGAATAGGATGTGAGCGGAGTTGATCTGCGGATGCTGATATTCAGAGCGTCTGAATGCTGCAGCAAGTTCGTTTCAAATGCCACCAGGAGACCACGGGAACCTTCAGAGAAACCTGAGATTTGCAGAAATATAAACACAATTTTTAAATTAAAAAAAAAAACATTGGGGTGGGAAACTGAACTCCAAGGGTTTGAAACCCTTCAGGCTCCTGAAAAAGGGAACAGGAAACTGTTTATTTTTCTGAACACAGACCTTCCACAGCGACATTTTATTGCACTGACAGTTAACATTTATTTATACACACACCAAGGTTACCTTCAGTCAGTACTCATAAAGGCAAATCATGGAGTTTCTTAAAACTGCTGTTTTTACTTACTGCTGGATTTCGAACACAAATTTAAAAATAAGACATCTGGGGTGCCCGTTCCAATTGATTCCAGCTGTTTTTGCAATTCTTCAAGGGGGAATTTGTCCAATAACAATCGATAAATCAGAATAGAGCTGGAAGGGACCTTGGAGGTCTTCTAGTCCAACCCCATGCTCAGGCAGGAGACCCTATATATCATTTCAGAAAAGTGGCTGTCCAGTCTCTTCTTCAAAACCTCCAGTTATGAAGCACCCACAACAGGGGTGGATTCCTAATTTTTTTACTACCACTCTGTGGGCGTGGCTTATTTTGTGGGTGTGGCTTGCCAGCCATTTGACTGGGTAGGCGTGGCTTGCCGGTCATATATTAGTTATTTCAGAGAGATGTTACTACTATTTTTGCTATTTTATACCTTACATGAAAAGCTTTGCATACAAAGTGCGTGTTACACCATGGCAACACAGCAACCTTTATATGCAGAAAATGCTATAGTTAAAAGACAAGCAAGTCTCATACAGCATTTTTGGTTTCAGTCATAGATTCCTTAGACTAAAATATTGAGGACTGTTAAAAGAACAGTATCTTTTAACAGTCCTCAATGTTTTTATCTAAAGAATAACAGTATAAAACTGTATAAAATTAACAGTATAAAAGGTTAAGCTTTCGGAAAACACCCACTTTGGGAAGCTTTAGGCAAAAGCGAAGGAAAAGTGTCAAATGCGAGCTTCTTATTATTTTCAAGCGAAGGGACAGGGAAAGACTTAATTGTCAGGTTTCTGGGTATGCGCAGAAGAAAATTTTTTTAAAAATCTATTTTTTTAAAAAAAATTGCGGCGCCCAGGCACTGGCAACCGACCGCACCGGTACTGTGATGTCACCAGCGGGCCACTACCGGTGCTATAGAGTGGACCGCACCGGTAGGAACCCACCACTGACCCACAACCTCTGAAGGCAAGCCATTCCACTGGTTGATTATCCTCACTGTTAGGACGTTTCTCCTTAATTCCAGGTTGCTTCTCTCTTAGTTTCCATCCATTGTTTCTTGTCCTGCCCTCTGGTGCTTTGGAGAATAGGTTGACCCCTCTCTTCTGGAATACTGGAATACTGCTGTCATGTCATCCCTAGTCCTTCTTTTCTCTAGACTAGCCGTACCCAATTCTGGCAACCATTCTTCATGTGTTTTTGTCACCAAGCCCTTAATCGTCTTAGTTGCTCTTCTCTGTACTTTTTCCAAAGTCTAAACATCATTTTTGTAATGTGGTGACCAAAATTGGATGCTGTCTTCCAGGCATGGTCTTACTAAGGCTTTATAAAGCGGTACTGATACTTCACATGAATAAGTTTTCTCTCCTTTGCTGGACGGCAAGAAAGAAAGATGGGGTTTGCAATTCCTCAAAGAAATCTGGAGGCTTGATCTTCATAACAGAGTACGTCTGCCATCAATGATTGGAATTAACCCATTATAGATAATTTCATTAAATGCAAATTTGCACATCCATTCACAGTCACCCATGTATTCATGTCATTAGCTAAAATGTCCTTTTTCAGTAAAAAGAAAACTTGAGTTGTGGCTTTTATATAATAATGTGCTGGGCATCATCATCACTCTTGGTAACAGTTGTTTAAATTGTTTTAAATTGTGTAGCAAACAATTGTTAAACTGTCAGGTTTTAGAATGTTTTGTCAAACTGGCCATATTGTTAATGTCAGACTAGAACTGGCTGTTCTAAGCTGCAAAAATCTGGACCACCATTAGAGGGCACAATATTTCACTTTTTTAATGTCACTTTGCTGCCCTCTGATGGTGCCCTGTATCGTTGCAGCTCACGTTTGACAGCCCTTGTTAAACAAAGCAGGTATTCACCTAAAATAGGATATTTGGAATTAAACCAGCATCTGTGGCAGCCACTGGAAAAAGGCACACATTCACACACCGTGAGAAAGCTTCATTTATAACTACATTTGTCTGAGCTCTTCCTCCTGCCAATTACAGATTCCACTGACCGAGCAACTTTGCCCATGGATAACCCAGGGTGACCACTTTGCAGTTTTAAACGTTCTCAAGCTTTTAAGCAGAACACTGATGATGTAAAAAAACTTTCCTATAATGGTGGAATCTCCCAGTCTAGAAAATAAAACATTACTCGGAAGAGGGATATTTGGGATGGATACTTAATTTCCAGGTAACGCAGAGCTCTGGGAGAATTCCCGTTCAGCCGCAGCCCAGCCACGGGAGGAATCCTTCCCTGGATTTGCAGTGCAAGGTTTTGCAAATTGCAATTTTCCTTCATGAAGATCCTCTGGGGTTTAGGACAAACGAACTAAGAGAAGGTGGGGGTGATGAACTTTGTTTGGGCTAGGAGTTAATCTATCAAGTTGCTAAAAAAAAAAGAAGAAGCTTAAGCCATACTATGAATTTCACACACACACGCAAATTAAGCCTGTAATAACTATTGATAAGCACAGTTTAGGATGTTCTAAAGGAGATGTAGAAAAACAGAGCAGGGCATGGAATAAGCAGTTTGAGTCCGCGAAAGAGGAGTGGGAAGCTATGGCCTCTTTATGCCCTGCAGACTTCAAGTCCACAGGTCGTATAGGCAGTGTTGGCGAACCTTTTCGACACTGAGCCAGAAACTGGAAGACCAGCTGAGCTTCCAGCGTGCCTGGTCTTCTGGTTTCTGGCATGTGCGCCCGAAGACCAGCTGGCTTGCGCTCATGGACATGCTGGAAACCGGAAGCTCAGATTCCCGGTGCGCGTGCGTGCCAGGGAACTACTCTTCCGGTTTCCAGCGCTCCCCCATGCGTGCCGGAACCCGGAAGAGCAACAGGCGATGGCTGGCATGCCCGGAGAGATGGCTCTGCGTGCCACTTCCAGCACGCGTGTCATAGGTTCACCATCACTGGTATAGGGAGTCATAGCTGGCCACCCCTACCATGAAAGATTGTTGGAATTATCACTATATTGACCTCTTGCAAAATTAGATAACATTAGTAGATTGCAAAACTGCAATTGATTCAGCACGCTATTTCTTACATTGTGACGTTGTGATTCATGCACAAAACAAGCAGAGATTGTAGATGCAAGACTTCTCTCTCTCTCTCTCTCTCTCTCTCTCTCTCTCTCTCTCTCTCTCTCTCTCTCTCTCTCTCTCTCTCTCTGAATTAGAATAACTTTATTGTCACTTTGAATGTACACTAATCGGCATACATTAAAATGAAATTTTGTTGCATACAGCTCTCAAAGGGTCTCCATCTCCACTTTATACTACATAAACGTGACAAAATAAATAAATACAAAATTAAGCTTATACCCACATACATTATATGACACAGAGAAATGACAGTCTAGTTTCGATGTATGCATGTACATGGCGAGAGAAAAGAATCTGGGCATTGGGCAACCCAATTCAAGGCAAAGCCCAGGAACTTTCTTCCATGGGAGGCATTTCTCATTTATTTTTATTATTATTTTTTCCTATTTTCTCATCCCAAAAACAAAAAAAGGAAAATCCACTAGAGAGACCATATGGCTCATTTATTTATTTTGCTTGGCTTCCTTAAAATATTTACAGGCCACCCATTCTACAAATCGCAGGTCAGAGATAGGCAATTATTTTCTCAGAAAACATTTGGGGTCTCCAACCTTGGCCACTTTAAGACTTGTGGACTTCAACTCCCAGAATTCTCCAGCCAGCTGGCTGGAGAATTCTGGGAGTTGAAGTCCACAAGTCTTAAAGTGGCCAAGTTTGAAGACCCCTGATTTAATCTGCCTTAATCCTAGGCTGGGAAAACAAATGAATAAAAATGTAACCAAGGCAAGGAAATATAACGAAATCGTGGTTTCATTAAACACTAGTATGTAATAGTTTATATTATAGAGTAAATGTAGTTTTGCAAGGGACCATAGAGCACAGCTAAGAGTTTTTTTTGGGGGGGGGGGGAAAGAGCTGCGTTTTTCCTCCTCCGGCCCCGTCTCTTTTCTTCTGCTCTCGGCCCCTGTGGCTTGAAAGGCTACAGAGCATGCGCGCAGGAGGCGAGAGGAACGTTCCAATTCTCCACCCCCCGCCCCCACCTCCTCGCAATGTGCCAGGCAGGCGGAGGCGAAGAAACATTCTCGCTCGCCGCCTAGCGCCACCTTCGGCAATTTCCGTCGAGGGCTCGGGTTGGGAGGACTGACACTGCCCATCTCTAGAAAGGTGCGTTAGGGCGGAGAATTAAAAAAAAAAAATGGGACGAGCTTCCCGAACCCGCTCGGCAGCCTCCGCCGGGGAAGGGCGAAGAAGCGTCCCTCGACGGCCGGACTCTTATTTCTCTTCGCCAAAGCTGCTCCTTCCGCCCGCCTCTGATTGGACGACTCGACGCCCCTTGGGCGGCGCCCGCCTCCTTTCCCGAGCCGTGATTGGAACCACCCCACTCCAAGGTGCGCCCCCTCCCTCACCGAGAGCGCGCGCCCGCGCGCCCAAGCCTCTATCCTTTTCTCTCTCTCTCTCTCTCTCTCTCTCTCTCTCTCTCTCTCTCTCTCTTCCCCGCCCGCCAATCTCTCCCTCTCCCGCGCATGCGCGTGGGCCATCCCAAGGCGCCGTAAGAGGACCGACGGCGGCTCCACTCGGCCCGGGCGTCGAAGTGAGCAGACGCCGCTGACGCCTCTCCCCGCCCCGTCTAGGCCTCCGCTTCCCTCGGCCCGGGGACGCGCTTCGGACCCAGGTGATTCCGGGGGACGCTCCGAGGACGATGCCCCGCGGGTGAGCGAGGGAGGCCCTCCTGGCCGGGCCTGGCGGGGCTCTTGGCGCAGCGGGACGGGCTGCTTGCGCTGGGCCGCCTGGGGTGGGGATGGGGGGGCTGGCCTGGAAGGGCCCCTTGGGAGTTGGGGGGCTGCCCCAGAGGGGAGAGGGCGGCCTCAGCGACACCCCACTGGGGGCTGAAAGGGCCGGGGTCTCCCCTGGGCTTGGGGAGGGGGGCGGGAAGGGCTGGTCCTCCTCCCTTCTTTCCTTCCTTCCTTCCTTCATTTTTCTTTCCTTCCCTCCTTGCTTCCTTCATTTTCTATTTTTCTTTCTCTTCCTTCCTTTCATCCTCCCTACTTTCCTTCCTTCCCCTTCTCCTTCCTTTCCTCCTTTATTTCCCTCCTTCCTTCCCCCTCTTCCTTCCTTCTCCCTTTTTCTTCCCCTCCTTCCTTCCTTCCTTCCTTCCTTCCTTCCTTCCTTCCTTCCCTCTTTTCCTTCCCTCCTTCCCCTTCCTTCCTTTCCTCCTTTATTTCCCTCCTTCCTTCCTTCCCCATCTTCCTTCCTTCTCCCTTTTTCTTCCCCTCCTTCCCTCTTTTCCTTCCCTCCTCCTTTATTCCCCTCCTTCCTTCCTTCCCCTTCCTTCCTTCCCCTTCTCCTTCCTTCCCCTCCTCCTTCCTTCCTTTCCTCCTTTATTCCCTTCCTTCCTTCCTCCTCTTCCTTCCTTCTCCCTTTTTCTTCCCCTCCTTCCTTCCTTCCTTCCCTCTTTTCCTTCCCTCCTTCTCCCTTCCTTTCTTTCTCTTCCTTCCTTCCTTGGTTCCTTTTTAATTAAGGGGCTGGTTGCTCGTCCCTTCGACTTCACCCCTCGAAGTAAACAAAAAGGATCAAAGGAGCGCCTAATTAGCAGCCTTAATCAAGCCAGAGTCGATGCTGCTCCTCTGCGGGACACCCCAAATTAAAGTCGTGGGTAATCCGGTTTGGAGAGCATGGGCCGGAGAAATGAGGTTGGTGGATCTCCTCTCCACCACCACCAAAGAGATCTAAATTGGGGGATGGGTTGCCACTTGGGAAGGGAGTAACATAAAGCCTCTTCATTCAATTGTTGTTGATGGCTCAGTTGTTTTCTTTTGCTACAAATCCTGGTTGGATATATTGTTGGTCATTCATTAGCTGTTATTTATAAAGCTAATGAAGCCATTTGATGAGAGAGGTGGTAGAGAGGGTCATTTCCATAAAAGGCTACAGAAAAGAAAGTAAGGGATAAAGTTTGGGATTGGAAGATGCGTATTTTGTATTGTATGTGTATTTTATTGTATATGTATGCGTATTAGACTGCTAGCTGCAGTTCAGCTGTTCAAATCTCACCCGGCTCAAGGTTGACTCAGCCTTCCATCCTTCCGAGGTCGGTAAAATGAGGACCCAGATTGTTGGGGGCAATATGCTGAACTCTGTAAACCGCTTAGAGAGGGCTGTAAAGCACTATGAAGCGGTATATAAGTCTAAGTGCTATTGCTATTGTTCTTGCTGTGGTTTGTGTTCACTGGGAAAATACTGTTGTGTTTGACCACGGTATTTAAACTTCTCCCCCTTCCTAATGTTTGGCCCATGGTACATGCTGCTAGTGATAATACGTTTTGTAGTCCAACTTTCCCCAAAAGCACCAGCTTGGGCAGCGATAATTTTGATAGCAGCGATAATTTTGATACAGTCCAAGCTCTAAAAACGTCAGGTGTGTAAGACAGGGATCCTTAAACTTTGTCTGATGTTTCTTTCTACTTTGTACTTTTGTTTGCTCTGTGTGTTGTGTGTACCCCATTTGGGATCTGTGACTAATTTTCCAGAGGGAGTTGGCCAATAGTTCTCAGCCTTCCACTGCGTTTAGCTTTTCTTTTACACAAGATTATCACGTGAAATAGCACTTCCGGAGAAAAACACTTTTTCCAAATTTGCCAGTAACGTTTATGAGATGTTTTAACAGGTGTATCTTCTCCAGCAAATCCATGGCATGACTTGAATTGCAAGTGGTTACAGGGTAGACTAGAAAATATGTACTTGTCCTGCATCAAAAATCCTGTGCTGGTCCTTGTTACGTGCAGTTTAAGAATCCATTTGAAATTAAACAAATGTGTTTCTTAAAACTAGGTTCTGCATTCTCTAGCAAGTCTCCAGTCAACGTTGTGCAATTAAAAAAAATAATTACGTTTATTGGAATGTACACTACTGGTTAAGCTGTTTACCTTCACTTGTTTCATGGGTCTTGCTTAAAATGCTCAGGAAATTGGAAGTTATTTACCTCTTAGTAAGAAAGTTGAGATATTAAACAGCAGTTTGAAGTCTTCAACTTGCTCTTGCATTAATCTTTGGGAATATGCTGAACGTTATTTGTTCAAGATCTGCATTGTTTCCATTTTGAACTTGATATATGACATGTCAGTAGTTACAGTGCTTGTGTTAACCATATGATAGCCTCTGAAACGGGGGAATAAGTGAAAGTGAGGTTTCTGACTTCAGTAGCTGATGTGCAATATGTGACTTCTTTTTTGAATAGCAATATTGGAAAGCCTGTTGAGAAACCGCCCTGCATTCGTACCATCCAAATACAAGATGCTAGTAGGCTTGGCAATAAAATACTCTCATATCCGGATTAGAAGGTTCCCTCTGCGCCCTTAGGGATTGTCACCTGCCTGAATCCCAGGTTAGGCCTGTACAGTCACTACCTCCCAACTCTGGAACGATGCTCTCCTAAGAGCAGACAGGCTACAATCCTGCTAGTCTTTCAAAGCACCTTTGAGCTGGCTATTTCTTTGAGAGCCCTATGGATCATCTTAATTTCTCCTAGGAGATGACTGTATTATTGACGCTTGGGATGTTATTTATTATGTTTATGTTTAGTCTTTCATCTTATTCCTGCTCTGGAGGTCTATAAGCCATTCAGTTCAGATCGGATCATCATGTATGCTTAGTATGTATGTATAAATAAATATTTGAATTTAGTCACCAATCCTTGGGAAGATTCTTCTATTTTCTTTCCCCTTCTCCTCTGGAGAGGGTTATAGAAGTCTTTCAGGTGCAGATTTTGGGAATATAGGAGTGGTAAGAGCGCCCTGCTACTCCCCACTATATTTTAATTTATAATAAGGTTGACTCAGCCTTCCATCCTTCCGAGGTGGGTAAAATGAGGACCCAGATTGTTGGGGGCAATATGCTGAACTCTGTAAACCGCTTAGAGAGGGCTGTAAAGCACTATGAAGCGGTATATAAGTCTAAGTGCTATTGCTAGTGCTATTGCTATAATCATTTGGAATTTTGAAGCAGAAATGAAGTGGAGAAAACAAGGGCCAAAATATAATTTTTGTTTTTTAAAAAAACACCTTAAAGGTATTTACAACATATTAAAGATTACTATAAGGGGACTTTGTGAAGGCCATCATCAAGATAATGTAAATGGAGAAACAAAATTTAAGTAGAAGAAAAATGCCTAATTTACTACCTTTGTAAAAGTAGAATAAATTTGCAGGTGAAATTTTAGAAACTGCTGCCAGATGGTAAGGTAGAACTGAATTTGTAATGTGTTTGAAGTTCTATCCTTATTAGTATTTCACAATCTTACTTTGATCCTTAAAATGCCACATGAGAAATATTGCCTCCTTCATTAAAGTAGATTGCTATGTTTGCTTGCTGTATCAGAATCCAGTTGTGATCAATAGAGTTTAGCCCCTAAATTTGTTAACTTAAATTTGTGGATTACAGCTACAGGTTTAGGTGATCATGCCTTACAGTAATTGAGATTGAGTGTTAGGATTTTTATTTATTCAGCTTTAAGTTGATAATTTAAAACCATTTTCACAGCTGATAAGAGAAGTAATATGGAATTGAAATTGGGCAAATTTAATAAAACATCTTTCATCTACCACTAACGCTCTCATTCTATAATCTTTAACTGGGCAAAACGGTGCTTATTATGGCTACAATTTTTGAACCACGACATCTCAAATACACTAACTTACAGAATGCACCCAAAGTCCAGGATTCCAGTAATGCCTCTTAGAATATGGACAAAAGGCCATTAGAAATTACCAATTTTTTTAAAAATCCCATAAAGAATCGGTAGCAAATTACTTGCCTGCTATTATTGAGTGAACTCTGGTCAAGGTCAACAAAGCCAGCAAGAATTCAAAAGAAAGGTCTTTTTCTTTTATCCTTAAATTAGAAAAACTTCTGTTTTACAACAGATGTTAATCCAATAGTTACTACAGCAGTGTAGTATCACTTTTTTTCCTCCATGAACCAAGGGTTTACAACAGGGGTCCCCAAACTTGGCAGCTTTAAGACTTGTGGACTTCCACTCCCAGAATTCCTCAGCCAGCTGTGCTGGCTGGAGAATTCTGGGAGTGGAAGTCCACAAGTCTTAAAGTTGCCAAGTTTGATGACCTGGTTTGCAAGGTAATCCTCGATTTAGAGCAGTTCATGTAGTGACCATTTTGAAGTTACAACGGCACTGGAAAAAAGTGACTTATGACCATTTTTCACACTTATGACCATTGTAACATACCCATGGTCACATGATCAAAATTCAGCCATTTGGCAAGTGATTCGTATTTATGATGGTTGGAGGGTCCCGGGTTCATGTGAAGGTTTTTTTTTCACCTTTTGTGACCTTCTGACAAGCAAAGTCAATGGGAAAGCAGGATTCACTTAACAACGGTGTTACTAATTTTAACCACCGCAGTGGCAAGAAAACTCGTAAAAGGAAGCAAAACTCACTTAACAAATTTCTCACTTCGCAACATAAATTTTGGGCTCAATTGTGGTCATACGTTGAGGACTACCTATATTGGCACACAGTAGTTACATTCCTAGTATCTGCCTAGTGCAAGTACAAACAGGTATATACAGATGGTTTCATTGGCACGCCCATCTTTTCACTTTAGCTTTTGCAATATCTTTGATTTGCTATCACAGATGGCAACTAGTTTATAGAGAGTTTAGCTTTTAAAGACATTCAGAAGGCCAGAAGGCCTTAAGTCAGAATTAATGGAGGGTCATAGATAGATTGAAGACACGTGAACAAGCCTTTTTCCTATTAACTTTCCTTCAAGGGTCCCCTGACCTCCGGGTCTAAATGCACAATTTGTTTTATTTCATTTCATTTGAGAAAATTGTTCCCATGCTAAATTGAAACACACACACACACCCAAACGAGAGTAAGAAGGATTTGAAAAAACCCTAAACATTAAGACATCCTGACAGGCGGCCAAGGGAGTTTGGTGACTGATAGAGTGGGAAGGAAAACTGTTGTTAACAACCGAATTGATGTTCTCTTTCTCTTTGGAATGGCCAATTTCTGCTTCTCTGCCACTGCTAGTATTGGGGGAGTGGTGGTGGGGGCAGTAGCACCGCTCAAGTCAGCTTGGATAAATCACAATTATTTTAAAACACAAACCTCAAGACTGGATTTACAAGATGCACTGAAGCATCACGAGCCACAGGGTCTGGATGCACCGATCCTGTTAAGGGAAGATCAACATTTTTTAAGCGCGTTTGTGTGGAGTCTTGCCAAAAATAAATTACTGGAACAGATATTTTGGGCCAGTGGGATGTTTGAATGGAATGGTTGGTTGGTGCAAGGGTCTCCAAACTTGGCAACTTTTAAGACTCAGCATGGCTGGCTGAGGAATTCTGGGAGTTGAAGTCCACAAATCTTAAGGTTGCCGAGTTTGGAGACCCCTGGGTTGATATATACTTGCTGTTTTCAAGATTGGATTGTCTTCACTCAGGGCCAAAGATAAGCTAATCTTCTGGCTGTTTGCCTTGGGATTTGCCTAGCCAAGAAGATTCTTCAGTTCTTCTCCTCCACAGAGAAGAATTTAGCATATCATTTATAATTTAATCAAGTGTATTGGCGGCTCTTTAAAAAAAAGGCACCTTCTGAAGCCCTTTGATCTCAGAAGTGCGTCTGATATATTGTGCTCAGAATCCACCTGGAGAAATGAAGTTAAACAGGGTGTCCAAATGAAAGTCTCTTGAGTATGCTAAGTCTTCTGTTGCACAATAATAATAAAATACATGAAATACACATTATAAAAGAAGAAAATGTATGTCAGGCACCAATGCTTTAATTCCACCAAAACTGCATAGAAGATAATTTAAAGGCTGACAATAAAAAAAAAGTAGGAGATTCGAATCACTTAAAAGTGAAAAATGATATTTTAATTAATATTTCATTATATGAATCACATTTGAAGGGGCCTGCTTGGTTTACGTTTACGAGAAAACGGGGTCGTTCCCAGAAGAAATCTCTGTGTCTTTTTCTCGCATGTTTATAGCAGGGGTCCCCAAATTTGGTACCGTATTTTTTGGAGTATAAGACGCACCAGAGTATAAGATGCACCTTAGTTTTTGGGGAGGAAAATAGGGGAAAACAATCTGCCTACCAGGTATTCATCTGGCTAGCATCCTTAGACTGGTCAGCTTCAGCACATTATTTTATCCCCTGGTTAGGACTTAAAAAAACCTTCTTCTGAGAGAGTAACAATGAAAGAGCCTGCAAGCCAGTAAGAGCTGGGAAGATCGTTAGCACCTGGTTAGGGCTGGAAAAAACCTTCTTTGGAGCAAGTAGAGCAATGAAAAAAAAACCTGCAAAGACTTAGGGCTGGAAAACCATTCTTTGGAGAGAGTAACAATGAAAAAGCCTGCAAGGTAAGAGCTGGGAAAATCTGTTAGCACCTAGTTAGGGCTGGAAAAAAAAAGCTACATTCGAAGTATAAGACGCACCCACATTTTCAGCCACTTTTAGGGAGGAAAAAGGTGCTCAGAAAAATACGGTAACTTTCAGACTTGTGGACTTCAACTCCCAGAATTCTCCAGCCAGCTAGCTGGAGAATTCTGGGAGTTGAAGTCCACAAGTCTTAAAGTTGCCAAGTTTGAAGACCTCTGTTTTATAGGAACATTTAAAGCTACCCATGCATTTTAAAAGTTTGGGAAGAGTTTGGGAAAATAGTACGTCATTATATCCAGTATTCCCCCCTCCCCTTTAGATTCAGAGTACGTGGTTGAGATGTCGGCTGTTTTTCCAGCCTTTCGCAGTCAGAGCATCTGGTATGGTTGACTCCAGCTAAGATGCCAAACTAAGCAAGGAGACACATAGAAAAAAAATAAAAGCAGGAGAGGCCAGCGCAAAAGATGGAACTCACAGAACACTGGAGAAAAGAGAAGATGGCATGAAGGGAGGCAAAATAGCTGGGGTTGTGCAAAACTAGGGAAATTTATAAGTTGCTGGAGGAACAGAAAGTTTAGGTATGCATAGATGAAGATAAAAGGCGCAGAAATAAATGAGGCAAGACGAGGAGCTTTAGAGATTTGAGATAAGTAGGTAAATAGAAAAGAAAATGATAGTGCACTTCAGTATGAACAGCTTGTAGCATATAAAAATGAAAACGGGCGTACACAGGTAAAAAGAACTATTGATTAGATTGCTCCGAAATATGACTTAAAATAGTACCAAACGGCACATGATGGCACCCTGCAAACCAGATGTAGAATTATCTTTCCAACCTTATATAATAATTGATTTCAGGCACAAGAGTCCAAAATGTTGCTTTAGTGCTGCTGAAAAATATTTAAAATGCTATGAATTTTAGCCCAAAATATTGTCACAGCAGAATGAGCCCAAAAAGGTCTGAATTACACCTCACAGCAGCAAATTGTTGATAACATTAAATACTTTCTGAGATGTTCCATATATACTGTACATACACCTGTTTTTGTTGTATTAATTGTATTTTGTTGTTGCATAGATTAAAGAGATAAATTTCAGTTTACTTTTTGCAGTTTCTTCATGAGTTATTACAGTGATGGGGAACTTATGGCATATCTGAGGACACGTGAGGCGTTGCCCTATGTCAGCTCCAGCTTGCATGTGCGCCCTGGCCAGCTGATTTTTGGCCTTTTCGGCTGTTTTCTCTCTCCCCAGGCAGGAAAGCCTCCTGAACCCTGGGGACAGTGAAAAACGGCCCAACAGGTAAACCGGAAGTTCGGAAATGAACTTCCGGTTGGCCCATTTGGCCGTTTTTCGCCGTCCCCAGGCTTTAGGAGGTTTTCCTGAAACCTGGGGATGGTGAAAAACGGCCCAACAGGCCTACCGGAAATCCGGAGGCTTCAGTGAGGCCTGTGCGCATGTGGGGGGGCAGCACGGGGGTTGTGCGCATGCGCGGGGGGAGGGCATTGCATTATGGGTGTAGGCACACGCACGCTATCTTGGCACCCAAGCCAAAAAAGGTTCGCCATCACTGAGCTATTAGGATTGGTGGTAGCCCCAGTTATTTTTTTTATTAGGAAACAAAGTATTTTAAGGGAGCTTTGGCATCACAACAATGTTCAAATAAGAGATTTGTTAAGTTGAATAGAATAAAACATCAAGGACCACTCTAAGGTAATTCAGTCCTGTATTTTGGGAGGTTTATACCAGCTATTCAGAACTCAGGGTTTTTGCAAAGTAGAAGATTTTTCATGGGTGAAAGGATAAAAAATATACCTTCAACCTAATACATCTCATTTATATCTTGCCGCATTATCCAAGAATCACTAAATAAGTATCTCAATATCTGTCAAACCTGAGACTAAAGGCAAATAATTTAAGCACTCTAAATGTCTGAATTCTGGAACCCAAATGATAACTGATAATTGGAACTGAAAATCTGAAGAATTAAAAACAATTTTCTCAGCAGATAATTGTAATGTTTTGAGTGAGATTCTTGAAGGATGACTTTGCCAAATAGGCAGCAAATAAATTTAACAAAAATAAATAAAATAAATATTTACTTAAAATAATACCAAAGTATAAAAATAAACAGGCTTCTTATTAAAACCATACACCGATAACTGCTTTTTTCTTGCCATAAATTCTCAGAGGAATTCTGGGCTGTTTCTCATTCACACCAAATTTGGAACTAAGTTTAAATTTCCAAAGAAGGTTTTCCAAGATTAATTATGCTAGGTGCAGAAAATAGGGACACAACCATTGGTTGGTTGCTCCCGGTTTGGCCCGGTTCCAAGAACCGGTGGCGGTGGGAGGTTCCACCCACCCACCTGGAGCGCTTCTGCGCATGTGCAGAAGCGTCGAGCACGGGCACGAACCAGTAGCAAAGGGTTTTAGAACCCACTACTGGACACAACCCAAGCCCCAAATATATCACTGTTATTCCTAGCTTTAAATCTGATTTCCCTCAATTAAACCTGATTTTCCCCCAAAACAACCAGATAGTATGCCAACTTTTAAAGAAATATATTGTATGACAATTTATTTATCAAGCATAAGATAGTATATATATATATATAGAGAGAGAGAGAGAGAGAGAGAGAGAGAGAGAGAGAGAGAGAGAGAGAGAGAGAGAGAGAGAGAGAGAGAGAGAGAGAGAATACTGTCTACCTCAGTACTACAATAGTGTTAATATTTTTGGTTTTTCTTAGCATAAGGAAGAGGTTTCAAAGCCATTAAGAAAAACTCTTTTAAGTATACCTTGACATTAAATGAAAGAGAGTGCAAAAAAATACACTTTTGGTACCATATGTACACTATTGTCACCAAATGATTGGACTAAAGTCAATCATTTCTAGAGAATACAAAAAATTCTTTGGAAAATTCTTTCAGACCATCTATAAAACCATATGAATACTTTCCTGGACATCCAAAAGCATAGTAATTATCTCTCTGGAGTTAAAAGTGACTATTAAATTAAAAACCTAATGTTATCAGAACTTTGAGGGTCATGTTTAAAGGCCGAAAGAACAGCTATATATACACATTAATCTTGGAGTCTACAGTTGAAATATCTCATAGGGTTCTTTCCTGGTTAGGGAAGCCTCATGATATAAACCTCATTAAAAATACTTAAGGATCTGTTAGGAAACTGTTCCATTATATGCCTTCAGTGATAATATTTGTTTATGCTAGTTAATTAAGAATTGATCAAGAAGATTTGACAAGATGATGGTAGAGAAATCAAAACGGTTGAATGGGAGGATAGACTATAAAAGACAATTAGGATTATTAAAACAAGAAAATGGCAAGAAAAAGATATGCCAAAGCCATCTCCAGTAAACAAAAATGCAGATGCAGCAATTTTACAGCAAAGAAAGTAATAAACAAAAAAAAATGAAAACCTGTTCTTCCAGATTGATGCCTCCTTCTTGGCAAGTGCTATGCATACTGATGCATGCGGAAAGTATGAAATTGAAGAGATAAAAAGCTATCTTGCTGCCTGAACGATATAAATAAAAGTTCTTAAAAGCAAAAGGAAAAAGAGAGCAATCAAAACTGCACAAAGGACTTCAGAATAGCAGAATTGGAAGGGACCTTGGAGGTCTTCTAGTCCAACCCCCTGCTCAGGCAGGAAACCCTATAGCAGTAATGGCGAACCTTTTTTGGCTCGCGTGTCCTCCCCCGCGCATGCGCATAAACCCCCACGCTGCCCCCCCCCCCACGCACGCTCGCAAGCCTCTGGACTCCTAAAGCCTGGGGACGGCAAAAAATGGCCAAAAATTTTTGTTCGGAAACAAACTTCCGGTTGGGCCGCTTTTTGCCGTCCCCAGGCTTCAGGAGAATTCCCTGAAGCCCCCGGAGTGCGAAAAACGGCCCAACGGGCAAACCGGAAGTCTGTTTTTCCGAACATCCAGTTTGCCCGTTGGGCTGTTTTCCGCCTCCGGAGGGCAAAAACGGCCTTCCCCAATGCCGAAAATCAGCTGGCCAGCGCGCGCATGTGTGCTGGAGCTGACATAGGGCAACGTCTTGCTTGCCCTCCAATATGGCTCTGCATGCCGCCTGTGGCACACGTGCCATAGGTTCGTCATCACGGCCCTATAGCATTTCAGACAAATGGTTGTCCAATCTCTCTTTAAAAATTCCCAGTGTTGGAGCACCCACAACCTCTGGAGGCAAGTTGTTCCACTGATTAATTGTTCTCACTGTCAGGAAATTTCTTCTTAGTTCTAGGCTGGATATCTCCTTGATTAGAGCACAGACTTCAATGTATAGCCTTTCCCCAGAATTTATAAACAAGGCTGTAATTTTAAGGGCAGGTTTGCAAAACAGTCAACTGTTGATTCTGGGAGTTGAAGTCCACAGGCCTTAAAGTTGCCAAGGTTGAACACCCCTGATTTAGAGACTGCTGTAAAGAAAATTGACTGCCCTGTTGTTCAGTTCCAATACAGTAGCAATATAATGAAATTTACCAAGCATGTTTTAGAAATTCAGAGGTATTGTGAGCATAGGCACCCAAGAAACACTGGATCTACAAGTTAGATGCAGAGATGCAATGAACCACAATTTCCATCCCGGCATTCCCCACTCCCCAAATAAGAGCCAGGTCTGCTGCATCCCAAGTACTCCCAACAAGACAGTGAAATTGCTGCAGATAATATAAAAATAACATCGATTTATGTCACTTGGATAATGGCTTTCTACAAAGGGACACAATGGATGTATATTTCTGCACATTTTGTATGTTCCTATTTCATTCAAGTCGTCGTCGTCCCCCCAGAATTGTGATTTCACTGTATTGTCAAGCAAGTTCAGAAATGTATTAAAATATCATCAGATATTTTGATGATAAACAGAACCTGGGCTGTGATAAAACATTTAGTATGTAGGCAACATCTTTTAAGCTTGAAAAGAACTTTCTTTTTTTTAATAAAGATAAGGCTTGTTTTCACCATCTGTTCCCATACTATGATCTAAGGAAAGCAAAGCTGGCTGAGGAATTCTGGGAATTGAAGTCCACAAGTCTTAAAGTTGCCAGGGTTGGAGACCCCAATCTAAGAAACTTCACAATGAATAGCTGAGCCTTATCAACTGTACAGAAAGGGGAAACCTACATGGACAGTGTTTAGTAAAGTTTCCGTGAGCTTCTGCTAGAATACAATTTCACAATTTTAATATTTTTCAGAGCCAGAGATGTCTGCGCTTCTGTCATGACGACAAAAGTAGGGTCACATCACACCATCTGCCCCTTGCATGTTTCTGCAACATCACAGCACACACGCATACACAATGGGCGGAGCTTGTGTTATATCGTCATTTTGCCCTCATTCAAACCGCCTTTCATTGAGGAAACTTTGAGTCCTCAGAAAGAAATAGTTGCATGTCTGCCTAAATCTGGTTGGGTTGAAGCTCAATCTTCAAAGGAAGCCTTGGAGCGTGCAAGAGTTCCCCTTCACAGCTGCCACATGACCCCAAAGACATGGTGGCTTTCAATAGTTGCATTTGGGCTCTGAATCATTGCACGGTCCCAATGTCTTTATCAGTAGACTTGGTTGGTTAAATCTGTATTGAGGCAGAGTTGACTTTATTGAGGTTGAAATACGAACTTACGAATTCCCAGAAAAGCTGCAGGATTGCGTAACTTTGACTAACATGCCTGCAATCATTAGTGTGGCACATAATAAAAACAGCATGTCTCCCATGAAGTCTAGACTCTTGATTTTTAATCTTGAATGTTCCAACTGAATTTTACAGCCAAATCATAATTGACTGGATAGAAGTATGACATTTATTTCTTACAAGGATTGTCAGTTCAATAACTCTGAATGTGTGTGTCCGCACTCCAGTGTGGATGCATCCATGCAAGTCAGAGGGGGAGCTGGTTTAAAACAAGTTTTTTTGTTTTCTCATTAGCACTCTTGAGCACACATTCATATTAGTGAACAGGTTGGTTATAAGTTATAACAGGTTGGCATGCATAAGTGCACCAGCGTGCCTACCATCCCTGTCCTAATGTTCTCTCTTATCAGTACCCATCTTACGTACCGTATTTTTCGGAGTATAAGATGCACCGGAGTATAAGACGCACCTTAGTTTTTGGGGAGGAAAATAGGGGAAAACAATCTGCCTACCAGGTATTCATCTGGCTAGCGTCCTTAGTCTGGTCAGCTTCAGCACATTATTTTATCCCCTGGTTAGGGCTGAAAAAACCTTTTTCTGAGAGAGTAACAATGAAAGAGCCTGCAAGCCGGTAAGAGCTGGGAAGATCGTTAGCACCTGGTTAGGGCTAGAAAAAAACTTATTCGGAGCAAGTAGAGCAATGAAAAAAAATTCTGCAAAGACTTAGGGCTGGAAAACCATTCTTTGGAGAGAGTAACAATGAAAAAGCCTGCAAGGTAAGAGCTGGGAAGATCTGTTAGCACCTAGTTAGGGCTGGGAAAAAAGTTACATTCGAAGTATAAGACGCACCCAAATTTTCTGCCACTTTTAGGGAGGAAAAAGGTATACTCCAAAAAATACGGTATATAAACAATGTTATATCTATGTATATTACCAACATGTACTTGACAAAAATAAATAAATAAATAAATAAATGGATTGGAAGAACTTTTACATTACTTGATGTCTGAAAATTCTCAATCATCCAGGTCATGGTTGTCTCAAAGTTGCTTTTTCCAAAAGGCAAACTAGACTTTTTTTGGTTCTTCACTGGCTAGAAGTATGATTTTATTTCTACAAGGATTTGTAGAAAGAACTTTCTTGGCTCTAATTGAAGAAGCTTCTTGGATGAGAAACGAAATGATGTCAAAGAAAAAATGAAGAAAGTCCAGTTGCCTTTTGGAAAAGATAAAATGGTATACTTTTGGGGGGGGAAAGCGCCTTTGGGGCGTTTTGCAGTGCTGTGATCTCAGTGGAGAAAGAGGTTTTGCTTTTTACATTCCTTCACTATTTGCAGTTGATCCCTGAAAAGCTATTTTAGAGGGAAAGGATAAAAAAAAAGAATTGTGGGTGGAGCAATACAAAGAAATCACCTTCCTTCCTTCATCCAACACAATGATTTTGTAACTAAATTATGTAGGGTGATTTTACTGAAGAGAGCCATCATATTATGGTGGCTCAGATACTGGACTGAGAGACTCTATTGCTCCCTTAGCCTCAGAAGCCAGCTCGATGATCTTGGGCCATTCCCAACCCCAAAATGCCCCATCACATCATGCATTGATGACTTCACTGCAAGTAGAAGCAACTAAGGAATTAATATTATTTTCATTAAGAAAGCCAAGCCATCCATGTTGCTTTTGAAATTAATTCATATCTCCTTAGAGGTGTCTCTCTAAAGAAAAACTACTCTAAAATTAAGGATTTTTCAAGAGGGAAATTCCAAGATTTAATATTTGAGAATACATATTTGAGAACTAAATGTCCAGACTAAGAAGCGATAGATGAAAGTTACTAAATGGATTTTTTTTTTCAAAAAGGGAGAAACTATATCTATGCCTTTTGAGATAAAGGCATCTATATACTCTCTACATGTCGGTAAAACCTCATGACTGTATATTATGTGTCTAAATATTCATGGTCCACACAGAAATGTATTAAATAATCCTCTAGTCTAGTCCAGTGGTGAAATCCAATTTTTTTGCTACTGGTTCTGTGGGCGTGGCTTGGTGGGCGTGGCTGGGGAAGGATACTGCAAAAGCTCCATTCCCACCCCACTCTGGGGCCAGCCAGAGGTGGTATTTGCTGGTTCTCCAAACTACTCAAAATTTCCGCTACCGGTTCTCCAGAACTTGTCAGAACCTGCTGGATTTCACCCCTGGCTAGTGTATATTACCATATGTGCTGGCGTATAAGACGACTTTTTACCCCTTGAAAATCTTCTCTAAAGTCGGGGGTCATCTTATACGCCGGGTACTAAAACTTCCGAGCCGGGGGAGCTCAAAAATGGCCGCAGCCACATCCCCACCGTTCTCCAGCCAAGCGGCCGAAGGAGCCTTGGAGCCCCGATGCTGCCTTGCGTCTCAGTCGCCTGCTGGGAAGGCTGCAGCCGCCACCATCAGTTGGCGGCTTAAGGCAAGAGGCGGGCGGGAGACGCGGGCAGGAGCTGGCGGCGGCTGCGGTCGCACTGAGAGAGAGCGCGGCTGAGAGGCATCTCGCACGGGGAGGAACCTTCGTCTGGCTCCGCTTCCAGAGCGAGCAAGCAAGCGAGAGCAGCGCAGCCACAGCGGGAACGGAAGCGAAGGGAGGCAAGCAGCCCGCTCTGCCACTCAAGTCAGCGGCTGCCAAAAGCAACAAGGGCGTTAGGAAAAGAGAAGGAGGAGCGCCGCCACTGCTACCAGCACTCTTTCCTTCACTTCTATCTTCTCCTTCTCTTCTCCTAACGCCCTTGTTGCTTCCGGCGGCCGCTGGCTTGAGTGGCAGAGCGGGCTGCTTGCCTCCCTTGGCTTCCCTTCCGCTGTGGCTGCGCTGCTCTCGCTCGCTCGCTCTGGAAGCGGAGCCAGACGAAGGTTCCTCCCCGCGCGAGATGCCTCTCAGCCGTGCACTCCCTCTGTGCGACCGCAGCCGCCACCAGCACTCTTTCCTTCACCTGGGAAAAAGGATCTTGCGGTGCTGAGGGCTAGGAAAGAGGGAAGAAGAGAAAAGGGAAGGAAGGAAGGAAGACCAGAGATGAAAGGAAGGAAGACCAGAGATGAAAGGAAGGAAGGAAGACCAGGAAGGAAGACCAGAGATGAATGAAAGCAAGGAAGGAAGGAAGGAAAGAAGGCCAGGAAGGAAGACCAGAGATGAATGAAAGGAAGGAAGGAAGGAAGGCCAGGAAGGAAGGAAGGAAGGAAGGAAGGAAGGAAGGAAGGAAGGAAGGAAGGAAGGAAGGAAGAAGAGGAAGAAGAGGAATGTTAGGTGGGAGGGTGGGAGGAAGGAAGAGAAAAAAGTGAGAGGGAAAGAAAAAAAGAAAGAAAGACAGAAAGAAAGAAAAAAAAAGATGGTAGGAGGGGTAGTCTTATACGGAGAGTATATCCCAAACTCTATATTTTAATTCGAAAAGTTGGGGGTCGTCTTATACGCCCAGTCGTCTGATACACCGGAATATACGGTATTGTTGTTCTTTGACTTCAAAACCAGTTGTTTGTGTTCTTGCTTTGTTCTTTTATATAGAAAAAGGCTTTTGACTCATTAGGAAAATTTAGATGATTGAGCTCGGAAGTCTTCAATTAACTAGAGTTTCAAGGCCAGGACTAGGCAGAAATGATTACTAAATAATTATGTTTGTTTGCACAAAGGGAAGAATTAGGAAATTGCGTGTGTAACTAAAAGGCTTGGTTATTTTGACTGATTATGTATGATTGGATCATACAAATGGGGCCAATGTGTTTGACAATGTATTGTTAATTCAATTTTTAAGAGTTCATTTATATGCTGGCATAGTTACGTAAGCTTGGTTATGATTATTGAAGTGAGTTTTCACTTAAAATAGGGGTATTTTAATCTTCAAATAATCAAACTCGTTTTGAGCCAAAAGCTTAAAATATGCAGTGGTTCTCATCTCTCTCATCTTTGCTTTACTGTTTTTTTTATCACTTATGTAAATTTGTTCTTACAGTTCTGAAAATATTTCTCAATTTAAAATGAATACATATTTTAAAAAGCTCTATTCTCTAGACGGAAATTACTGCTGTTAGAAATTGGACATTTCTGATCTCACTGAAAGAGCCAGATGTTTATGTTAATGAAACTTCATTAATATACAGTATATTCACGATTAGGGTATCTTTTACAGGCAGTCCTTGACTTACGACCGCAATTGAGCCCGAAATTTATGTTGCTAATGGAGACATTTGTTAAGTGAATTTTCCTATTGCTGTTATCAATTTTTCCTTCTGCAATTGACTTATGGTATATTTCTTTACGTATTTAATTCTGCTCTATACTTTCCATCTCTCCTCGCTCTCTTTTTCCTTCATCAGTTCCATCTCACCAGATACGGTTATCTGTTGCCCTTTTGAGCATCTTTGTATTTGCTGAGTGGTAAAAACTTTGGTGTCCATCGCTGGAATAGGACTGATCTGAGCTGTTATTTCTAATCCACATTTTGGCTAATAGGCATGTCTGATAGAAATGATGAATGTTTAGAACAGGGGTCCCCAAACTTGACAACTTTAAGACTTGTGGACTTCAACTCCCAGAATTCTCCAGCCAGTTATGGGAGTTGAAGTCCACAAGTCTTAAAGTTGCCAAGTTTGAAGACCTCTGATGTAGCTTTTCCTAACCATCAACAAAAAAGAAATTACCGCCTTCCCTATTACTGCTATTACGAGTAAGAGCGTTCAAGAACTCAAAGTAAGTGTTCCTGATGGATTATCCAGCCAAATCCTTGTCCATCAGTTGGCAAAGAGTCTCAAATGGAAAGCAAAGTGTTGACTTCCAGATATCCAAAGACTACAGCTTCTACTACCTATTGCAAGTAATCTCAACCAAGTTGGAGGGTCTCATCCTTGGGGAAATTTCTTACATAAGTGTGTTTTTTCCTCCATGGTCAGTTGGCTTGATAGTGACAATGGCATGGTGAACATACAACCCAACACTTTCTCCTTCCTTCCACAATGGCAGATGGAAGACAACTGATACTCTGAGTTAACTCTTCACTCTTCCATGCAATCCTTCTCATCTGGCTGGAGAATTCTGGGAGTTGAAGTCCACAAGTCTTAAAGTTGCCACGTTTGAAGACCTCTGGTTTAGAATGATACCATTGAGCTGGGTTTTTGCACATGTCTTTTTCTGTGGCAGTGCTTCAGTGAAGAAGCCAAAGCCATGCAGACTTGATACAGGTAGTCCTTGACTTACGACCGCACTTGAGACCAGAGTTTCCGTTGCTAGGCAAGGCAGTTGAGTAGTCGCACCTGATTTTGTGACTTTTTTTGGACGTGACTGCTAAGCGGCTCACTGTAGTTGTTCAGTGACTCACACGGCCGTTAAGCGAATCCGGGCTTTCCCCATTGATTTTGCTTGTCAGAACCCAGCTGGGAAGGTCACAAATGGTGACCCTCTTGAAACCAGCAGCTGCAAACATCAAAAAATACATGCTCGTCTGTCACGAGTCTGAATTTGGATCCCGTGACTAGGAAAATATTGGAGTGGTCATAAGTGTGAGGACCAGTTATAAGTCACTTTTTTCAAGGTCTTTGTAACTGTGGTCACTGAATGTCCCAAAGGTGCCTTTTTCAAGAGGCAACTGGACTTTTGGGTTTTTCTTTGAAGAAGTTTCGCTTCTTATCCAAGAAGCTTCTTCAGCTCTTAGAACTGAAGAAGCTTCTTGGATGAGAAGCGAAACATCTTCAAAGAAATGCAAGAAAGTCCAGTTGCCTCTTGAAAAAGGCACCTTTAGGACAGCCATGACCTGGTTGGCTAAAAATCTCCATGGACATGTGGTCAGTGAATGGAACTGTTATAGGTTGAAGACTTAAGCTACACGTTCAATTGATGTAGGTATATATACTTACATGAATGGACAGGCGCCAACAGGGCATCATCAAAATAATAACCATGTTAAAACATTTGAGAGGAGTGGTTTGTGTTTTGCTAAGAGATATGAGTGCATTGGAAACAGAGGTAGGCTTTGCTAGTAAACATTAAGCAAACATTGACACAGTTACTCTTTGAGTTTCTGAACTGCTTATGCCGTTGTTACTACTTCTCCAGTTCATACCCCAGTTCAACGTGGAAAAAAATTTTTTTTTTGCTATATTGAGAAATATTCGTCTGTAATGAATATGAACACAAAGTGTAAACTGAATTGCGGAAGGCCAGGGAACAGATGTCAACTTTGAAGTCTGAGACGGATCTGTGAAAATAAACTAAAAGGAAGAGAATCTAGCAGTGGAATTAAACATCTGCTTTGCAGCTGTGAAATCCTTCAGTTTGAAATTTTAACATGTCACACCGAGGAATCCATTTTGTTAGACATTTCATTCTGATCGTTTGTATCGGTTGGCCCGCGTCTTTCCTTTCCAGCATCTTTCTCCAACCACCCTATTTATTCTTCACGTAGGTATAAATCACCTTCTTACTGATTCTCCCTCTGTAGTTATGACACAGGTGTAAGGATATAAAATAGCTAATAATTTCTGCCTGTAACTTATGCAGCTCTGTTATTTGCAACACCGTTAATTTCTACTTTTTAATAAATGAAATGGTGGCGGCTTGGCTTTAAAGCTATTCTGGCCTTACCCCCATGCCCTACCCAGGGTAAAGATTTGGCTTGCAGAAGGGCCTTCTCCTCAAAGTAATACCTACCTGCTACCTCCTGGATATGTGCCATTTGCCTTCCGGCCTTTAATGGGAATTCCAGGGGCTCGGCCATTGTTCGATTCCCAAAACAGATATACTGAATCATCACTTTAGCAGTGTCCAGATAGTCCCCGACTTACAACCACAATTGACACCCAACATTTCTGTCGCTGAGCGAGGCGTTAAGTGGGCTTTGCCTCGTTTTACGACCCGCAGTTGTTAAGGGAATCACTGCCTTTGTGAAGTTAGCAACACGGTTGTTCAGTGAATCTGACTTCCCCGTTGACGTTGCTTGTCGGAAGGTCTCAAAAAGGGGATCGCGTGGCCCCGGAATGCTGGAACTGTCATAAATATGAAGTTTATTCAGATGCTGTTTCCAAGCATCTGAATTTTGATCACATGATCAATGCCGCAACTGTTCATAAGCGTAAAAAAACGGTCACAACTCACTTTTTTCCGTGCTGTTATAACTTCGAACGGTCACTAAACGGAACTTTTGTAAGACTACCTGTATTGTGGCTTATCATATATTTGGGACTCTCCTGCACAAATTAGTACCATTGACTATATAACCTCTATTGTATCACCCCTTTCAGACATGTGTCTTTCTCCCCCCACCCCTTATTTCTTCTGGTTTATTAGCTAGGAGACTCAAAATTGACTCAAAAATAGCACCATCCCAGCCCCAATGCCTTCTGGCCCTTAAAAGAGCCAACTGGCCGAGCACTGAAACCATATAGCCATCCCAGCGTAATTTAGAAAGCGGTATTTGGATCGTCAGTGATAGTGCCTGGTTCCCAAAGCCAACCCATGAAAAAGCAGTAACTTTTTTATTTTTCCTGCTTTTTCTTCCAGATCATTAGTTAGAGATGGTAGGAGAGAACAATGTGAGAGGGCTTGCCTGTACTAACAAAAAATCCCTGTGATTTTGTTCTCTTTTGGAGAAATGCAACATTAGCTTACTCCAAAGTAAGCTAGGGAAGTGGTAGGAAGTCGTCAAAAAAATTAAACGCAGCAGACCATAGAGGAGGGGGGAAAAAACCTCTAAATCAGGGATATCCAACCTTGGCAACTTTAAGACTTGGGGATTTCAACTCTGAGAGTTGAAGTCCACAAGTCTTAAAAGTTGCCAAGGTAGGAGACTCCTGTTCTAAAATATATCATACAGCAGGGGTCCCCAAACTTGGCAACTTTTAAGACTTGTGGACTTCAACTCCCAGAATTCTCCAGCCAGCTAGCTGGAGAATTCTGGGAGTTGAAGTCCACAAGTCTTAAAGTTGCCAAGTTTGCCAAGTTTGAAGACCCCTGATTTAATCTGCCTTAATCCTAGGCTGGGAAAACAAATGAATAAAAATGTAACCAAGGCAAGGAAATATAACGAAATCGTGGTTTCATTAAACACTAGTATGTAATAGAATTCTGGGAATTGAAGTCCACAAGTCTTAAAGTTGTCAAGTTTGAAGACCTCTGGCATACGGTAACACCATTCCTTCATTTCCCATCTTTTTTTTTGTTCATGCAACCCATCCATCCATGAACATCTGTTTCTTCACGTGTTGCCTCTGGCTATAGGTGTAATGCCAGGACATTGGACTAGAACAGTGTCTCTCAAACTTGGCAACTTGAAGACGTGTGGACTTCAACTCCCAGAATTCCCCAGCCAGCAAATTCTGGGCATTGAAGTTCACACATCTTCAAGTTTGCCAAGGTTGAGAAACAGTGGACTAGCCCTCCTATGTTCTACGCTCTTAAGTCCCAACGGCTTACGGCTTCTCACCAGTTTGGGAAAACCACATCTCCCGCTCCTCCCCTGCCCCTCCCTCAACCACAATCGACTCTAACATTTCTGTTGCTAAGCGAGACGTTTGTTAAGTGAGGTTTGCTCCATTGTACGACTTTTCTTGCCACAGGCATCCCTGCCGTTGTTAAGTTAGTAACCCGGTTGTTAAGTAAATCCCCATTGATTTCGCTTGTCGGAAGGTAGCCAAAGGAGATCACATGACCCCAGGACACTGCAACTGTCATAAATATGAGCCAGTTGCCAAGCATCTGAATTTTGATCACAGGACCATGGGGATGTGGCAACAGTCATAAGTGTGAAAAACAGCCGTAAGTCATTTTTTTTCCAGTGCCCTAATTTCGGTCACTAACTGAACTTTTGTAAGTGGAGGACTACCTGTATAATATCTGTATGGAATTGAGAATATGTTTTTGTTGGTGGAAAATAATTGTGGGGTGGAGGGTTCGTATCTCCACTTGGGGATGTCCCTTTCCCTTTTGGGCTTTGGCCAGCTCTGTTGCTGGGAGATGACCCCAAGCCTAGATTTATTTGGGCCATCAATCACTTCATGTGGTTTATTCTGTTTTGTTGGCAAGAACACAGGATCCAAAAAGCTGCAGAGACTCTGCAGCCTGATTTTTATCTCTATTATCTCCTTATTATATTTCAATCTTAGAGGAATGCGAACTATTTCCCGAGGAAATTATAACAGAGTAGAGCAATTTTGTTTCAGTTTATATATGCATATGGGTATAAGCAATCTTTAAGCATGCATTTCGTAATACATCATCAAGAGGAAGGATGAATGAGGTATTGGTTGCCATTTGCAATTTTGATAAGAGTGGGCATTAAAAATATGTTTAATGTGCTGCTTGGAGGCACATTTGAGTTGTTTGAAAGACAAATTGTTCTTGTGATTGATCCAATCAATCTTTTCTAAATGACAATTACATAGCAAAAGAAACTAACAACCAGTCCTTTTGTGCTACTGTTCCAAGCCAGTTGTTTATCGCTTGATTTTTAATAATAATAATTATTATTATAAAAACCCCTGGCATTTCAGATGAGAGTTACAAAAAATACAATGAATGCCACATTTCTTTGTATCTTGTGCAATTTCATATTTGACATAGTCCAGATAAAAAGATGGATCAAGAAGTGCTAGAAAATGTTGTTGTACTTTCTGAGATTTGACATGTGTCTTCATTTTTTTGTTCCGAAAGAGAGATGTAGTCCAAAAAAAACCCCCACTTTTTTTGCAGATATTAATAGAAACGTGGATACTCATCTTATACAAAGCTGGAATGAAATAAAAAAGCATGTTCATTAGTTTTACATAAACCCTACCATCCTGGACCTCCTTTTTATAAGTCCACCCTATCCAGTTTATTAATTGGTATAAAACTGACTATTCCTGGGCAATCGAAGATGTACACCTGTGTCAGAAAAAATAAAATAAAACAACATTGTAATGAAACGCTTTGCATAACCAGCAAAAGGAAATTAAAGCAGTCATGTTTAAATAGAGCAAGTGCTAACAGTTGCTCTACTAAATTTCTCATATTAGTGACGGCAGTTCATTTATCTGTTCCAGATAAGTTCTCAGGCCGACTTCCCTTACTCTGAGCATCATAGATACCTTCTTCCTGTAAATGGGGTGGAGGGTAGAGCCGTCTGCTACCTTCTCTTGTTTCAGAGCCTCGTTGGGGAGGAATTCAGCTATCTTGGCCCTATAAATGGAGAAAAGCAACTGGAATAAAGCCTCCTAAAAAGAAAGATAGCGTAGATTACCGTATTTTTCGGAGTATAAGACGCACCGGAGTATAAGACGCACCTTAGTTTTGGGGGAGGAAAACAAGGAAAAAAGGCCTCTGCCTCCCAGCAATTTGCCAAACAGCAAACAGTACAGATGATATACACTGTTTGCTGTGTATTTCTGTGCATGTGTGCCTGACCCATAGAAATGGCAAAGAATTGGAGAAATGTACATTTATGGCAGTATATTAATCCCAGAAAGTTTTCTTAAATGTAATCACACTAACTCCTCCCAATTATTTAAATAGATCTACTCCAAACATGACTAGTCAGGGTTTCTCAGCTGCCTTCTTTTAATACTAATACTTAATACTAAAACAGGACATTTCAGATTATACTTTTACAGATCTTTAAAATTGATGTGGCTTTCTGGAAGTATTCTCTGCTATTTAAAAGAAGATACAATAGTACTGGGCCTCTTCAGAGCAAGCATTTATTTTAAAAAGCTTCTTCATTTTGTTAAATTGTCTAGAACAATAATAAAGCAGTCTTTAAAAAATAAGTCTAATAATTTGAACACTCTACAAACATTTAACAAAATAACATATTAACAGAATCTGCCTCTACCTAGGATAGAACTCTCAACCTCCTGATTGTGAGGCAAGAGCTCTAGCTCTGAGCCATAGCAGCTATAGCTTGCCACCATTTGATTTCAGCAGCCTAATATTGCCAGCAGTTTATCTCCCAGCAATTTGTCACATTACAGCCACCATAGTTAGTTTAATTTTACCAGGTGGCTTGCAAGCCTGTCAGCTGTAGATCGGGAGGCAGATCATCTCTTCTTGTGCTCTTCTTGTGCTTTGCCCTGTTTGCTGCAAAGAGGTAAATTGCTGGCAGGCAGAGGCCAAAGGGTGGGGGTGGCTGGGTGGGGCTGCATTCGGTGTATAAGACGCACCCAGGTTTTCACCCTCTTTTTGAGGGTAAAAGGGTGCGTCTTATACTCCGAAAAATACGGTAATTCAGCCTTCTGCAGCTTCATGTCAGACATTGTTTGATTACAGCTCCCATAATACTCAGCTAGCGTGTACCATTCTGATGTGTTGCAGTTCTGGAGGTCATGGGATGGGGAAATGCAGGTACTGGTTGTCCTTGATTTACAACCATTTGTTTAATGACTGTTCAAAGTTAAAACGACACAAGGGGAAAAAGGAACCTAGGACCATTTTTCACACTTCCGACAATCGCAGCGTGCCCCTGGTCACATGATTAAAATTTGGCCACTTGGCAAGCGGTTCATATTTATGACGGTTGCAGCGTCCCGGCGGGTCACGTGACCCTCCTTTGCGGCCTTCTGACAAGCAGAGTCAATGGGGAAGCCAGGTTCACTTAACAGCCGTGTTAATCACTTCACAACTGTGGCAAGAAATGGAGCACAACTCCCTTGACTGTCTTGCTTAGCCACAGAAATGCTGAACTTAATTATGATCGTAATTCGAGGACTACCTACATATGTATTTGAATAAGACCTTCTTCCGTTGCAGGTTCCGTCCTGGTCTTGAGAGAAGTCATGCTAAGCATGTGTGCAAAAAAGGATGGCTCGTATGCACTAAAACGGGTGTCAAGCTCGATTTCATTGAGGGCCGCATCAGGGTTGTGTTTGACCTCAGGGGGCGTGGCCGGGGGCGTGGCCAGCTCAACGTCACTCCTGTTGGGGGGGGCTGTGGTGGCCCGAACGCTCTGCCAGCACGCGGCCCTCCCGAGCTCCGTTTTCACTAGCAGAGGGTTGCAGGAGGCCATGGCAGCCGAAAACTCAGCTCAGGAGTCCGTTTTCACTGGCAGAAGCACTGCGGGCCGGTCCTTCGCTGTTTCCAGGGCGGCCCCGCGGGTCAGATCTAAGTACCCCACGGGCCGGATCCAGCCCCCGGGCCTTGAGTTTGACAACCCTGCACTAAAACATGTAAAAAAAGCTGTGTACTTATATTGTTTTTTTAAAAAAAACATTTTAGTAATATATATTTATGCATTTGTCCTATGAAATGTGTGATTTCTGAAAATTCCTTTGGATGTTCACTTCTTCCCCACTCCCACCCCACCATAAATCTCTCAATATTTATACTTTTTGTTCAGGCTCAAATAACCCTTCCCCTTCTTGGCATTCACACACTTTTGAAGCAAAACCAAAAATGCATACAAAACCGTGACGTGTTGCCAAGTTCAATTTTACATCTTTGAAAAAACCTGGCAGTGTGTGGTTATTCACCAATAAAAAATATATTTTAACTTAGAAATTTTTTGTTTTGTTTTATATGAATCCCCTCTGCTTAAATCCCTTCGGAAAAGACTTATTTGCACCACAAACTTAGATTTTAGGCAAATCTAAGTATTGTAGCAGTGAATTCATACACGTGTTTAGTCAATACTCATGTCAACTTAGGAATAAACACAGATGCAAACGCAGTTAAACAAAACTTTATCTCTGGCTGCAGCCTAGGCCCAATTCTCATTTATTTCAATAGAACTTAAAAGAAATTTAATATTTGCTAGTTTATACTTTGGGTTATAATGTGCTTTGCTATATTAAGGAACATATGGCCTGTCTAACGGATTTTTATTACTCTGCCCCCCCAACTGATTATTCTGTATAGTTGGGTATTTTCAATGTGGTTAAATTTGTTGGCACAGATCTCTGTTCCAGAAGTAACCAGGGGCATCCTCATTTATTTATTTATTTTTAATAATGTTTTCAATCCATGCCTGCTGCTCTTAACATGTCTCATTAGAAGGAGCCTCCTTAGGTTGCATAGGGGTATTTATAGCACAATGGATCTCTGACATGATTTGCTTGTTTTCCATGCATCTCTGCCAATGCATCTGTTTCCTCTTAATTTATTTGCAAAGATGCCGAAGGAGTGCTTAGAGACGGTTTTTCCTAATAAAAAAAAGCCACCTTATGGAAACACTTAAAAGTATGTTGCATTCCCTTAAAGGTAAACTAAGCATGAGATGGAAACAGGATTATTTTTATACTGCAGTATGCCCAAACCCACAGTTTTCCTGAGATGCCAAATAATTCTAGCATGTCACGGAATTTTTTGGGACATTATGTTTCTCACTGTATTTACTGTTCTGCCTTTATAGGCGACGTTCAACAAAACCTTGAAAAATGTAGCTTTGTGGATCATGTCAAAATGTTTCAACCCTGTCTCGAGATTAATATTGTAACCGCAAACTACGCTCCCCTCAAATCTGTAGCATAGTTCCGAGTTCTGAATTTCATATTTTGTTCCATATTTTGTACCTTTAAATGTTTTCAGTAACGGGGCCAAGAAGTGACTCTCCTGAATTTTAAGGAACAGGTCCTCAGCATTTCGTTTGTATATATTCGCATTTAAAATTAAAAAGAACAAAATCGGAATATCTCCCATTAGAGTTGATCCTTCCTGCCTTGCAGACGTTTATTTTTCTATGCATTGCCAGAATGAAATATTTTGTCTATTGTTGCAATAGTTTTATTTGGCCTTCTTAGCTTAAGAAAGTATTTGAGGGGGGGAGGGGATTGTATGGATGTCAAACTGTAAATCTGGGCATATTAGGTGGGAGGGAAAATTCTGTTTCAAATCAGTAGAGGCCTTCAGTTTATTGTGAAATGAAGCTACCGTATTTTTCGGACTATAAGACGCACTAAGATTTCGAAGAGGTAAGTAAGAAAAAAATGTTTTTGTCCTCCCCGGCCATTAGGAGCACTCTGCAGGCCTCCCAAACTCTATGCGTGCCCTGTTTTTCACAAAAATGGGCCCTTTTTCCACCCATTTTTGTGAAAAAATGGGGTGCGCAGAGGGTTTGGGAGGCCTGCAGAGTACTTCTGGGGGCTGGGGGAAGGCAAAAACACCCCTGTTTTGCCTTCCCCCAGCCCCCAGGAGCACTCTGCAGGCCTCCCAAACCCTCTGCGCACCCCATTTTTTTGCAAAAATGGGAAGCGGAGACGGGGCTTCGGGAGGCCAAAAATGGCTGTATTCGGTGTATAAGATGCCCCAACATTTCCACCTTCTTTTAGGGGGGGCAGGAAAGGTAGGTCTTATGCTCTGAAAAATACGGCAATTCTGCATTTCAAAAAGCAGGAACGCACAATGAAAGAGGGAAACGCATTTAAGGATGCATACCCAAAGCCTAAGTTTTGTTTAAAGGGAAGGAGAGTTGGAAGAACACATTTCAAACTGGCTTTGTTTCTTGATTTCAGCAGAATAGCTGGGAACCAGCGCCCGCGCGGAGATGCCATTTAAATTACTTTCCAAATGTTGCAGTGAAGGAGAAGGGAAAGGAAAAGGGATCATGTTACCCATTCTGCATTCCATAGACTACCACTACCCTTGAAGCCTGGAGACACGCTGGCTAGGAGACGCAGTTGCCAATCCAATCCTCTTTTAGCCTTGTCCCCACTCAGGACAGACCAAAAGAGATTTTTCTTTTCAAAGGGGCCTTGCGAAGGGAAAACCGATTCCCCCTCCCTTCTGACCCGGCATTTTAAGCACAGTTATTCCATCTTCTGCCGGGTTTTAGATTTGATTGCACCTGAAATTTATGTTACTTTTTGTTTTTCGATGTGAGCAAAAACTCCCTTGCTTCGTTTTGTTTTTAAGGAAGGTGATACAGGTGGTCCTCAATTTACGACCACAAGTGAGCCCAAGCTTTCTGCTGCTAAGCGAGACGGTTGCTATGTGAGTTTTCTGCGAGCTTCCTTGCCCCAGTTGTTAAGTAAATCCCTGCAGTTGTTGAGTTAATAACCCAGCTGTTGAGTTGCTTGACTTTGCTGGTCAGAAGGGTCGCTAAAGGAGGTAACATGACCCCAGGAAACTGCAACCGTCATAAAGATGAATCAGTTGCCAAGCTTCTGAACTTTGATCACGTCGCTGGGGATGCTGCAACGGTTGTAAGTGTGAAAAACGGCCATAAGTCACTTTTTTCAATGCTGTAGTAACTTTGGTCACTAAACAAACAGGTATAAGTCAAGGACTGTATGTAATGAGTTGTGGGCTCTCCAACCTTGGCAACTTTAAGACTTGTGGACTTCAAATATGCTGGCTGGAGAATTCTGGGAATTGCAGTCCACAAGTCTTAAAGTTGCCAAGGTTGAAGACCTCTGATGTAAACAAACAAACAAAACAAACAAAACAAACAGGTATAAGTCAAGGACTGTATGTAATGAGTTGTGGGCTCTCCAACTTCCAACTTATGCTGGCTGGAGAATTCTGGGAGTTGAAGTCCACAAGTCTTAAAGTTGCCAAGGTTGGAGAGCCCTGCTAAGAGGCTGCAAATATTACCGCCTTCATCCGTGATTCAAGTACACAATGAAGGAATTACTGTACGTACAGTTAGAAAGGAAGTAAAAAGCGATTGTTCAGTAGCGTTTTTCTCAGGGAGATACGTATTATCTGGCAGGAAAAAAAATGCAGCATCAGAGAGAGAGGTCTATCACTTCCACACAGGCACACAGTTTTATCTTCCCCTCCAAACAACTCCTGTTCTTCGGGGGGGGGGGTGGATAAATCAGGAAAAGCCTGTTCCTGTCTTAATTTTCCCCACTCCTGATTATGCCTTGAAAAAATATGCAGCTTATTGTTGGGAAAAGGTGCCGTAAAGATAGCAGACAAATAGGAAATGTGCGATCCCCTCATAGACATGAATTGTTTGCATATATTAATTCGGTTTTAAATCACTTAGTTTTTAAACACACAAAGTTACAGTAGGATACACACACACACACACACACACACACACACACACACACAAAAGTCTCAGTTTGAAGCTTCGGATTATTTTATTTTTTTTCAAGAATGATGAAAAAAACCTCTCATTTACAACTCTGGAGAAATGGTAGTAAAGGAGAAAAGCTGTTCATTTTTTTTAAAAAGAAAAACTTAAGTACTCTTATTTTTCTTAATTCAGGTAAATGTTTTGACTTACCCAATTCATCTGGTCTTTATGATTTACAAGTAATCCTTGACTTACAGCCACAAATTTATGTTGCTAAGCGAAACAGTTAAGTGAATTTTGCTCCGTTTTATGACCTTTTTGGCCACGGCTGTTAAGTTAGAAGCACCGTTGTTAAATGAATCTGGCTTCCCCGTTGTCTTCGCTTGTCAGAAGGTCACAAGAGGTGAACACATGACTCTGGGACACACTGCAACTGTCATAAGTATGAGACAATTGCCAAGCATCTGAATTTTGACCACATAGCCAAAGGGACACTGCAACGATTGTAAGAGTTAGGAGTAGAGTAGAGTAGAGTAGAATAAAAGATAGAGATAGAGATAGAGTTGGAAGGGATCTTGTAGGTCATTTAGTCCAACCCCCCCCCCCAACCAAGCAGGAGACTTACACAAAATGGTCATAAGTCAATTTTTTCAGCATCGTTGTAACTTCGAATGGTCACTAGACGAATTGTAAGTCAAGGAGTACCAGAGGTGGTATTCTGCCGGTTCAGGCCGGTTCGGGCGAACTGGTAGCAGTGACTTAATAGGCCATAATGCCATCCTATTTAGCCACGTTTTCAAGGCAGAGCGCATGCGCGGAAGGCACACGCATGAGTAAAGCACATGCGTGGGAGGCTGTGTGCATGTGCGGAGGTGGCGCGTGTGACAATCGCACGCGCGCTCACATTTGCAAACTGGTAGGGAAGGTAAGTGAATACCACCCCTGAGGAGTACTACGTAGTTCTTGCCTTAGCCTTTTGAACATAAAACTGAATGTTAGCAGGATTTTGTTGGAAACATTGACACCAAGGGATCATTAGATTATTTCTAGACTTCATTTAATCATCATCCTTTGGAATTATTTGGAGCAAAACGCATTATTGTTGATGTTTTAGATTAGAACAGCCGTCCCCAACCTTTGCGGCTTGGCGGCACCACTAGGGTGGGGAAAGAGGTGAGGAGCTGAAGTGGTGCAGTGGTTAAATGCAGCCATTGCAGGCTGACTGCTAGTTCAGCAGTTCAGCTGTTCAAATCTCACCGGCTCAAGGTTGACTCAGCCTTCCATCCTTCCGAGGTGGGTAAAATGAGGACCCAGATTGTTGGGGGCAATATGCTGAACTCTGTAAACCGCTTAGAGAGGGCTGTAAAGCACTATGAAGCGGTATATAAGAAAAGTGCTATTGCTAAAAAAAAAAGAGGGTGGGACTAGGCTGCACGAGCGGTGGGCCAGCGTGCACGCATGCAGCTCAACTGGTGCAAGTAGTGGACCGGCATGCGTGTGGATGCGTGCCGAGCTGACGCTCACGCGAATTGAGTTGCATGTGCGCTGGTCCACTGCTCATGCAAGTCAAGCTGCATGTGTGTGTGTGCCGGCCCGCGGCCTGGTGGCGAATAGGCCACCGGTAGTGGCCTGCAGCCCCGGGATTGGGGAGCCCTATCTTAGAAATTGAAATGGCATTACCATGAAAGAAAGGTGTGACTCTGCTTTTCCAGTCTTCACTGTGTCTTTTGACTTTTGGAGGCTTTTGGGGTACATGAGTTGGATGGAAGCTGTTTGTGTTTGAGTCCTACTAGAGAAGGGCATTGCTGTTAATGTTTGAGGTATTTGCTGCCAGAATTTTATTATTTACAAACTCCCTGTGCCATACTGTGGTCCTTCTTTTCACAAGAACCAGGCAATCCCAGGTGTTATCATAGAGGGGTTATTTTCTTGTCAGAGACTTAACCGTGTTTGTGTAATACCTGTTTAATTACAAACATTCAGCTTGTGGCTGGCGAGGACAGAGGTGGCACTGTGGGTCTTTAAGGTAAATAACAGCCCTGAGAAGCAGTAGCTGTGCAGCTACTCAAGCCACTTCATCACAGAAAGTCAGATTCTTTCTTCTCCTAGCTCAGTGTTGGCGAACCTTTTCGGCACCAAGTGCCGAAAAAGGAGCACCAGAAACCAGAAGAGGAGCTTCCCGGTGCGCACGCGTGGGAGTACCGAAAGCCGGAAGAGCAGTTCCCTGGCATGTGTGCACCAGGAAGCTGAGCTTCTGGTTTCCGGTGTGCGCATGTGCTGGTCTTCCGGTTTCTGGTACACATGCGCACCTGGTCTTCCGGTTTCTGGCGCACATGCGTGTGTAAAGACCACCTGGTCGGCGCGCATGCGTGCCAGGGAGCTGCTCTTCCGGTTTCCAGCATTCCCGCGCACGAGAAGAGCAGCTGGCCGGCGCGCCAGAACCCGGAAGAGCAACGAGCGATGGCTGGCATGCCCGGAAAGATGGCTCTGCGTGCCACTTACGTATCAGTGTCCTAGCTAGATTCAGAATTGCAAAATCTGTATTAGCCTTTCTTGACCTCCCAGGTGTTAGCTGTCCTCTTAGAAGGGAAGGCATGATCTGTATTATTTAGATTTATTTTAGATTTAGATTTATTATTAGAGTTGGAAGGGACCTTGTAGGTCATCTAGTCCAACCCCCTGCTCAAGCAGGAGTTCCTACACCATTTGAGACAGATGGCAGTCTAGTCTCCCCTTGAAGGTCGCAAGTGTTGGGGCTCTCACAACCTCCGCTGGCAAGCTGTTCCACTGGTTGATCGCTCTCACTGTCAGAAAGTTTCTCCTCACTTCCAGGTTGAATCTCTCCTTGGTCAGCTTCCATCCGTTATTCCTTGTTTGGCTTTCTGGTGCCATAGAGAACAGCCTGCTCCCCTCCTCTCTGTGGCATCCCCTCAAGTATTGGAACACTGCTATCATGTCACCCCTGATCCTTCTCTTCGCCAGACTGTCCAAGCTCAGTTCCTGCAACCGCTCTTTGTATGTTTTATTTTCCAGACCCTTTATCATCCTGGTTGCTCTCTTCTGAACTTTCTCTAGAGTTTCAATGTCTTTTTTGTAGTGTGGTGACCAAAACTGGATGCAGTACTCTAGATGTGGTCTGACCAAGGCTTTATAGAGTGGTACAAGTACCTCTCTGGTCCTTGATTGTATCCCTCTATTTATGCAGCTCAGGACTGCGTTGGCATTTTTGGCTGCTGCTGCACACTGCTGGCTCATATTTAGTTGTCTGTCTACCAGGACTCCGAGATCCCTCTCGCAATCGCTGCTATTGAGTGTGGTTTCACCCAGTTTGTATGTGTATTTTTGATTCTTCTTACCTAGGTGCAGAATTTTACTTTTCTCTGTGTTAAATTTCATTTTATTGGTTTGGGCCCAGTGTTCGAGTCTGTCGAGGTCCCTCTGGATTTTGAGTCTGTCCTCTGGGGTGTTTGCTACTCCCGCCAGCTTGGTGTCATCTGCAAATTTGGTTAGTTCTCCTGCTATTCCCTCATCTAGGTCATTTATAAAGATATTGAAGAGTACTGGGCCTAGGATGGAACCTTGTGGTACCCCACTGCTTACTTCTTTCCATGTGGACTTAGAGCATTGAGGACTACTCGCTGGGTACGGTTGGTCAGCCAATTGTTAATCCATCTGGTTGTGTAGCTGTCTATCCCGCTTTTTTCTAGTTTATGAAGGAGTAGGTTGTGGTCTACTTTGTCAAATGCTTTGCTAAAGTCCAGGTATATTATGTCTACTGCATTTTGAAACATATCTGAACATCAATGCCTCTTATTTTCTGCATTAGTATCATAAATACCTGTATGCTTTCCATGGTGAAGTTTCTATATCATATCCCGTCTTAGTGATATAGGTAGGCCTTGATTTAGGACCGCAATTGAGCCCAAAATGTTTCTTACTAGGCAAGACAGTTGTTACGTATGTTTTCCTCTGTTTTGCGATCTTACTGGCTACAGTTGTTAAGTGAATCACTGCCGCTGTTCCATTTGTAACTCGGTTGTTAAGTGGATCTGGCTTCCCCATTGACTTCGCTTGTCAGAAGGTTGCAAAAGGGGGGATCGCATGACCATGGGGATTTTGATTACTTGACCACAGGGATGCTGTAATGTTCATAAGTGCGAAAAATGGTCATAAGTCACTTTCTTCAGTGCCATTGCAACTTGGTCTCTGAACAGATGGTTGCAAGTCAGAATAACAGAGTTGGAAGGGACCTTGGAGGTCTTCTAGTCCAACCCACTGATCAAGCAGGAGAACCTGTGCCATTCCAGACAAGTGGCTGTTCATTCTCTTCTTAAAAGCCCCCAGTGATGGAACACCCACAACCTCTGAAGGCAAGCCGTTCCACTGGTTGATTGTTCTCACTGTCAGGAAATATCTCCTTAGTTCTAGGTTGCTTCTCTCTTTGTTTCCAACCACTGCTCCTTGTCTTGCCTTCTGGTACTTTTGGAGAATAGCTTGACCCCCTCTTCTTTGTGGCAGCCCCTCAGATATTGGAACCCTGCTATCATGTCACCCCTAGTCCTTCTTTTCACTAGACTAGACAAACCCAATTCCTGCAACTGTTCTTTGTATGTTTTAGCCTCCAGGTCTTGGTTGCTCTTCCCTGTACTCTTCCCAAAGTCTCAACATCTTTTTTATATCATGGTAGCCAAAACTGAATGCAATATTCTAAGTGTGGTCTTACCAAAGGCCTTATAAAGCGGTACTGACACTTCACATGATCCTGATTCTATCCTTCTGTTAATGCAACCTAGGACTGTGTTGGCTTTTTTGTCCGCTGCCGCACACCGTTGGCTCGTATTTAAATGGTTGTCCACTAGGACTCCAAGATCCCCCTCACAGTTAGTTACTGCTATTGAGCCAAGTTTCACCTAATCTATATCTGTACATTTGGGGGTTTTTTTGACTAAGTGTAAAACCTTGCTTTTCTGTATATTGAAATAGGTCAAAGTCCTATTGAGTTGACCATGACAAATGATATACCTGATTTTGGATAAGTTGAGATAAGTAGGGCTAGAGTGGATGGCATAAATCAGTTTCACTTATGTTTTCTGACAGGTGGGTGTTTTGCAACTGGCTCTGCCAACCTTGTCAGCCAGTGTGTATTTAGGTAATCCTCCCACCTTACCACCCATTTTTTCAAAGATTAATGACATGTTCTCATATTTCCAAGTGTGCAAACCGGGGGCAGAAGATTGCTTATCCCCTGTTTTAACACTGTGTGAAGAAGGAGAGGCAGGCTAATTAATGGCTACTTTTCATCATCAATTTTATTTTCTTGGAAGAAGGCAGAATCTTAAGCCTATAGCATTGTTCCAATGTTTGAGGGGCTCCTACAGAGACAAACTATTTTCCAAAGCACCAAAAGGTAAGATGAGAAACAATGGATGGAAACTAACCAAGGAGAAAAGCAACCTTGAACTTAGGAGAAATTTCGTGACAGGGAGAACAATAGTTAGAACAATTAACCAGTGGAACGGCTTTTCTTCCAGAACTTGTGGGTGTTCCAACATTGGAGGCTTTCAAAAAGAGACTGGACAACCATTTGTCTGAAATGGTATCATAGAGTCTCCTGCTGGAGCAGGGAGTTGGACTAGGATAGGGGTCTCCAACCTAGTATAGGCCGTGGCCTATTCGGAATTGAGCCGCATGAGTGGCTGGCCGGAGCGTACGCGCACATCTCAGCTTGCGCAAGCAGCAGGCTGGCGGGCATATGTGCACATGCGTGCTAGCCACCGCTCACACAAATCGAGCTGTGCGCCTGCGCATTGGCCCACCATTCATTCACACAAGGGCTGTGTGCGCATGTACCTGCATGCTAGCCCATCACACGTGCGGGCAAGTTCCCCTCTCCCCCCCACACCCCCGGGCTGCCAAGCTTCAACGGTTGGGGACCACTGGACTAGAAGACTCCCAAGGTCCTTTCTAACTCTATTATTCTATGTTCTCTAAGTGTTCTCGTTTGATGAGAGAGCATGCAGTGTCATATTCTTGATTTACTTTTTTGGGCAGAAGTGGTCAACCTGGGGTCTGCACACAGTGTCCCCCTCCCACCTTAATATCATGCTATCAGGGTTTCCTCCTCTTGCTCCCTAACCTCTCAAAAGAATCTGAACATGTTGACTCTGTTCTTTCCGCTCGCCACCTCTTATTACAATAATATTAAATTGGAACAAAGAGGAGCTGCTTTCTAGCATCATGTAAACCAGGGGTCCCCAAACTTGGCAACTTTAAGACTTGTGGACTTCAACTCCCAGAATTCTCCAGCCAGCTATGCTGGCTGGAGAATTCTGGGAGTTGAAGTCCACAAGTCTTAAAGTTGCCAAGTTTGAAGACCTCTGATGTAAACAAACAAACAAAATCTTCAGTGACAGAAGTTGCTGTTCTGTGTTTGTGACTTAACAATCCCCCATCCCAAACTCCCTTTCAACATTGAGTCTAAACCTGATTAAAAAATCTATGCAGGTTTACTTATGAGATCCTGGTAGATATTTCGTTGCTAGATGTGTTAAGCTCAGGTACTGATCAGTTGTAGAGTTCCTGTTCTGAAAAACTAACCCCTTCTTCTACTCTATCCTGTCCTGTTCATCTAATTCAGGAATTTCCAATAAAACATCTTGCCTAGGATTCAACAATAATCAGTATTGATAATTTGTGGGCCAGATATATTGCCTTTTTATGCAGAAGGTGTATTAAAGAGAGCCTTTGTCACGTAGTGAATATTGTCAGTTGTATGTCTATGCAGGGTGATGCACCCCTATCTAATATTATGGTACATTCCAATATAAGCAGAACATGTGGTATGATGTTTTGTGCATGTCCACATTCCTAATCCACCATTAATTCTTCTGACTTGGCTCTTGACCTGAACGGTCGTGTTTTCTTAGCAAAGATGTAATTATTCAGGATTTATTGTTTTTGTACTGAAATAAATATTTTCTATTAGACTTTTAATCTCGGTTTTATTTCTAACTGTCTGAATTCCAAGTAAAGATCCAACATCATCTCTATGAGATTTTATTCTCATCCCAACAGCCTTGTTTTTCCATCTTTTGACGCAGACAGAAGAAGGAGATGTTAGAAAGAATTTAACTTCAGTGTATATACTACTCGCCTCTTATCTTACTCTGTAAAAATGAGGGTACATTTCTAAACTTGAACATCGAGCAAGGTTAAAGGGATAAAGGTTAAATATGTTAAATCCCAGTCGTCGTCCCCCCCTGGAAATTCTGAGTAATTACTTAACTGTTGGCTCTTGAAACAAGCCCTAAGAGAGAAATGGGACCTCATTATGTTAATTTGATTTTTTATGTTAGTTTAATTCATCTTTAATAAATGACCGGGTTTGTTTTTTCCCCCATTGTATACTGAGAGTAAATTTTAGAACTGCACAGAATCATTAAAACAAGCTTACAGTCAGTCAGGGGGTCAGTCATTAAAAATGCTGAGCAATTTGTGAGGCTCACCTGGCCGTTTCTAGGACTGGATCTGACTGCCTCCTCCTACATGCGTGTCCATGAACAGCCCTGTGCTTTGAATGACATCTGGGAGCAGGATCTGAAAGGGCCAGGGCTGGCTTTAACAATGCAAAAAAAAAAAAAGACTTTGGACTCCCCCCGTGTTACGCAGCACCTCTTTGTGGAAAGCTTGCGCAGCCCTGCCAAGTCTCTTGATTTAAAAAAACAACACCACTTTGGTCAACCTGGTTTCATCATTCACACGTCGCATTTGTTTTCCAAGAATCTGACCGTTGACGAAGCTGAAAAAGGCTTTTTGAAAATGAATTTGTACGACTCGGGCCTCCCCTTTCTGAAACGCTAGAATAAGAGCATAAGGGCTAGTTTATTATTATTATTTTTAGAATCAGATGATCTCATACCTTGCATTATCTAAGGTTAGCCACTCTTAAAGTTGTGTTGACATGGTGGTCTGTTGGTTTCTTTGCTAGCCACCTTCCCTTCCCTTCTATCTCTCTTTTCCCTTCTCCTTCTCCTTCTCCTCCCTCCCTTTCCTCTTCTCCTTCCCTTCCCTTCTATCTCTCCTTCCCTTCTCTTTCTCCTTCTCTTCCCTCTCCCTCCCTTTCCCTTTCCTCTTCTCCTTCCCTTCTATCTCTCCTTCCCTTCCCTTTCTCCTTCTCCTCCCTCTCCCTCCCTTTCCCTTTCCTCTTCTCCTTCCCTTCCCTTCTATCTCTCTTTTCCCTTCTCTTTCTCCTCCTCCCTCTCCCTCCCTTTCCCTTTCCTCTTCTCCTTCCCTTCCCTTCTATCTCTCTTTTCCCTTCTCTTTCTCCTCCTCCCTCTCCCTCCCTTTCCCTTTCCTCTTCTCCTTCCCTTCCCTTCCCTTCCCTTCCCTTCTATCTCTCCTTCCCTTCTCCTTCTCCTTCTCCTCCCTCTCCCTCCCTTTCCCTTTCCTCTTCTCCTTCACAGCTCAAGCCAATTGAGCTTCCGTTATCCATCTTGGAAGTCTGATGCCTGCTTGTCTGCAGCGTCCCTGCCATATAATACGCCCTCCCCCCCCCCCCTCCAACTATGGGAACGCCAGATTTCTCCGCCTGGTTCTTTTCCATTAATATTTTATGAAAGCACGGGCATTGACTACTTCCAGCCTTTTCTCTGTAAAGTTTATTCAAGGTTTGCCTGTGAAGGAAGGAAGCCTCAAGGAAGGCAAGGGAGCCCTCTCACTAGGAGAGAGAGAGAAGACGCTATATTCTTATGCTAATCCAGGCCCTGGATAAGCAGCAATGCAGCCATGCACACAATGGAAGTGGAGCCAGAAAGTCTGCTGCACAGTCTAGTCCGCCTTGGAAAGCGCATGAGGCAGGGCGCCGAGGGCTGCTGAAGGGGAGGGGCGCGAGAGGAGGGGGAAGCGCTCCCTCCCAAGTTATTTTATGGAACTGGCAGAGAAGCAGAGCCAGGTGGGGGACCAGAGGGGGGGGAGCCACATTTTCCTCCTCCTCCTCGCAGTTCCTGGCATTGCTTGTATCGACTCTTTAGCTGCAATTAAATCAGAGCCGTCAATCCCACCGTTGAGTGTCTTCCGAAATGAAGACGCCAAGGATCAGCCGGCACTTGAGTTGGGTTCAAATGGTCGCATTAACATGCAAAAATAAAAATAAAAAAATTAGGCAAAATATCAATACGCACAACTAATGGACTGACACTGGCGCAGTCAGTTGAGGAATATCATTCAGATTGTCCATCCAGCAGGTGTGTGTGTGTGTGTGTGTGTGTGTGTGTGTGTGTTTAAGAGTTACCTATGGCTGAAGTAGTGAACGTTACCTTCCACTACTTAGGCTAATCAACTGGTGACTCATGTTTGGGAACCATTACATTTAGAGCAGCGCTTCTTGCAAAGGGAATTGGGTATTTTATTAAAAGTCAGGCAATCAACACTCTCTGTGTAGCAGATTGTAAATCGGTTTGAATGCCAAGTGGATTGTTCCTCTCGGTAGCTTGGGCTCTGAATTACTTATTGCTGCATATGATAGCGGGGCACAAATAAGAACCAGAAGCACGTTGTTTTAAGTGATGGCTCTAGGGAGCAGTCTTAAGGGGAGGAGGATTGGTGAACTTAGAAACCTGTGGTCAGAGGTCGTTCCATTTCAGTGGTATAATATTTTGCTCTTTTGACAAAGTTGCCAGGAATGGAGATTTCTTTTTGTGAAAAGTGGAAAAGAGAAGGGGGAAGGCGAGAGATGCTTTATATGGATAACAAAATAACAGAGTTGGAAGGGATCTTGGAGGTCTTCTAGCCCAACCCCCTGCTCAAGCAGGAGACCTTATACCATTCCGGACAAATGGCTATCCAATCTCTTCTTTAAAACCTCCAGTGATGAAGCACCCACAACTTCCAGAAGCAAGCTGTTCCACTGGTTAATTGTTCCCACCGTTAGGAAATTTCTCCTTAATTCTAGGAGTCTTAGTTCTCCTTTTGGTCCCTCCTGTGGCCAATGTTGAAGTAGAACTTAAATGCAAGTGCCCACCAGATATAGTTGGTTAATCCACAGATGTATTTAGAAATGACAGATGAATGAAAGATGAAAAGAAAAAGAAAAACTCAGCTGATACGGCAGCAGATTTTTATGGGAGCTAAAAGCCTCAATATTCCCACCGGTGGGTCATCAAATCAGTGCAGCCAACTTAGAGCTGCAGCCAGCGAGAACAAACACGTGAATGCGAAGTTCTCTGAGCTTGTTCGTTTTCTTGCAGACGTTTCATGACCCAACTAGGTAACATCAGTGCTAGAAAGGAATAGGGTTTGCTGTCTTGCAGGGTGGATTTGATTTAAAGTCGATTTAAATCACGATTTAAAACACGATTTAAATCACTAGTAAAAAGGCTTGGTTTCAATCAACTCGATTTAAATCATAATTTTTAAAGAGCAACTATCATCTCTTGTCCCGCAGCGGCTCCTCCTCTGACCCGCTGTTGACTCGCCGACCGTCCCATTCACTTTAATGGGATGGCTGGTGATGCGGCAGGGACACCACAAGGTAAGGGACGTGGCAGGCAGCAAGTGAGTGGATGCCCGCTAACAGGTGCTGCCATGATGGGTCTGAAATGACAGGTGCTCTTTAAATGTAAGGACTCATTCTTGCTGGTAGTTAGAATCTTTAATATTATTATTTGCAAACAAAATGAAGGTTTCCTGTTTAGCTTGCAGAGCTTGGATTCATTGAATGAGTTTACCAAAAATGTAAATATTGCAGAATATACAGCCTCCTGCTACACAACTAAGCTCCATTTCATGCTGAATAAACTAAATTATTAATGTATCTTAAATAGAAAACTATCTTTAGATAGATTTTTACTCCAAAAGCATTTTATTAAAATCAATTGGATAAAAATAAAAAAAATCCGATTTAAATTTAAAAAACCCGTTTTAAATAATAAAAATCCGTTATTTGGTTTTTTTTTTAAATCATCGATTTTTATCTACCCTGCTGCCTTGTTTATTATACAGTAGCGTGCCCTGTCAGAGTTGGTGGAAGTGTTAATATTGCAAGGAAAGAAAATGGAAAGACATTATTATTATTATTATTATTATTATTATTATTATTATTATTATTATTATTATTATTATTATTATTATTATTATTATTATTATTATTATTATTATTATTATTATTATTATTTTTTTAAAGGCTTCGCTCTTTTATTCTGATTGGCACAAGCCATCAACCTTGGATGCAGTGGTGCCTGTGACAGAAAAATGGGAAGTACCCCCTTGTCCTTTGTGCACCTTATCAGTGAGTTTGAGGATTCAAATAAAATGTGGAATACAAAGTCAACTAACAATCATTGCAGAAATTGTTTTATTCTATGTAAGATTCATCTCCAAGCATGAATTCAATTGCTAACTGACAAATACATTGTTTTAGAGAATAGCTACACTTTTTCCCACTGTCTGGAAACATAAAATAGTTACTGTTGCTGCTTTTATTACATTGCGTGATGTGGATCTATTTTAGACAGATTTGTTGGCAGTTGTTGGATTTTGCTTGGTGTTAATTTAGAACCCGTTCATTTATATCAAATAAAAAACTTGAGATGTGATGTCAGTCCTACATAAAATAAATTTTCAGACTTTTATTAAATACTGAAGAAGTTGAGTATTCATATCCTTCCAATGACTAACCGTATTTTTTAAGCCATCATGTCTATATCAGTAGAAATCTCTTGCTATTTGAGTCTTGAAATGCGCAGAAAGATATTTAATTAGTGACCTCTTCTGTTGCTCAGTTTTTCTTTTTGTCCTGAATTGTATAATAGCCGTTTTCACCCTCTTTCAAAGGTGAGGTAAGAGTTTTGTATTAGGCCAAGCCTTTAATGGCCCGGAGATAAGCAAGAGTTTATTTCTGCTTGTGTGTGTTTTGTCCTTGTTGATAGGGCAGGTTATAAATCAAGTATGTTAGCACTCAATATACAAGGGATATAAGTGAGCACAGCCGACCAATCTGGAAAGATAAGGCCAGTTAGCTAAATCCCGGGTGCTTATAGAAGTGAGCAGAGTACAGATTTTGTATAAATGACAAATACTAGGTATCATCCACAAGCATCGGTCATGCCTAGGCTATGAAAGCTTTGGCTGTTCCAAAGAAGAAGCAAAAAAAGTCAAACTATTGAAAGCAGGCTTATTAAAGCACTGCTTCTAAAATGAATAAAAATCAACACTTGGGAAACTATTTGCATCTAATCAGCTTCTTGGATGGGAAACGAAATGTCTTCAAAGAAAGACGAAAGTCCAGTTGCCTCTTGAAAAATGCACCTTTGGGACATTTATGTGAAATGGTATAGGCCAGGGTCTCCTCTCCTGCTCAAGCAAGGGGAGTGGTATAGAAGACCACCAAGGTCCTTTCCAACTCTATTATTCTATGTTCTAAATGTGATCTTACTTGTAAAGTAGTTCAAGTTTTTTGCTTTAAGTTTTGACACTTGAGTTTTTGTGCATTACCTAGCACTGTGAATAAGCCTAGATTTGAGCATTCTTCGCTAAGTTGGTCCAAGCAATCATCAGATAAATTGGCTTATTCCTTGTGTCAGGAAGGTATTTTGTTTCTTGATTACTAAAGTCACGGATGTGTGAAAAGTAGGCCATAGGTTGAAGGCCATGTGCCCTTTCCATGTGCAAATTAGGCGTGCAGACGCCGCTGAGCATTCCCGGTAATTTGCTGCCCTGTTAAATGGCTACGAAGCGGTCATTAAACTCCAAAGTCCTTGGATCCTGCCAAAAGAGAGATTGAATTATTTATGGCAGAAGCAGCTATCAATAGTAATTACAGCACATCCTTGCACAAATCCAGATTTTTATTTCAAGAATAAGGCCAGGTTGACAGGGGTCAGGGGTCAGACTCACTCAGACAAGAGGCCAAAAAAAAAAAAAGGCAAAATCCATATCTGAACACAGAATCTGTATTGTCCGCATTATTTCTTTAGGTATTCAAATGGCTGTTTATTCCTTGTAGACCATGTTTGCCTCTGTTAAAATCATTGAAGGAACTGGATCAGCTGCAACTTTTTAATATGGTCATTTTTGCCTTCTTTAATGTAATAGGATGATTTGAAGCAGAAGAGCAACTTAATTCCTCTCCCCCTTTTTTGTGGGCCTAAACATGGAGTTTTAAATAAAAAATGCATTTTTATTTTAAACATGGATTAGCATAAGATAACATAATACTACTTATTTTCAGAGGCTCTTGCAAAAGATGTGCTCTCTTTAATGAAATAAAGATGTGCTCTCTTTAATGAAATGTTCTTCATTCAGTTTTGAGTAATACAGTTTGTTAGGATCTTAGAATAAGATGGTCATGAACCACTGAAAATTCTTCGTTTTCCTCATGTAGCGAAAGACTTAACCCATTTGAGGTGCATTGATTGTGTTCATAGAAGCATGTAAATTCATTTCTGGCCATTGCAGCTAGTATGAATTCAATCCGTCAGTACAAGGGCTATAATATATAGTGTGTGTGTGTGTGTGTGTGTGTGTGTGTGTGTGTGTGTGTGTGTGTGTGTGTGTGTGTGTGTGTGTGTGTGTGTGTATAAATGATAGGGAAGAGAACCTTGTGGCCTAGAGGTTAAAACAGCTGCCTTACAAGCAGACTGCCCAGGTTCAAATCCCACTAAGGGTATGGCTATCTGACGAGAGCAAAATAGCTCGAAATAGATCTATAATAGTCTCCCTTTATTTTCATTTATCAGCAAAAAATGTTACAATATATATTGTATATATATATATATATATATTTATTTTAAGACCTTGTTATGCCCTGTGAAACTTATTTATTCCTTTCAGATTTGTTTTAGCTGATGGAGTTTATTATCTATTCAAAATTTTCGTTTCATTTCTTTTTCAGAAGAAAAACTGGAAGAATTAAATTTTCGATTCAGCTGACTGCCAAACCGCTCAGATTCCTCTGAAGAGTCCGGCTTGAAAGCTTGTCAAGAGCTGAACAATTTGCCAAACCTGACAGTGCAGAAAGGCTTTGATTACGAGCCATGATCAATTTAAAAGTGTCCATCAGATTGCTGGGGTTCTACGCCTTCCTCATTTTTCAAGGTAAAGTCACGCTTTTAGAACTTCAGGTTTCAAGAAATGGTCTTGATGCCCAAAATGTTTATGCACAATAGAGACACTATTATGTTTGGTTTGCAGTTTGAAATACAGTGATAAGCTCCTACAAGTTTCCAAAGTTTTAATGTTTTTTCTGAAAACTCAAAGCTACAAAATAATACAAGAATCTGGCATGAGTGCTAACACCTGCTGGCATGTGGTTAAAAAAATATTTTTACTTAATGTGTTTAACATTGTTTATGGAGATTTGAGATAAAATTAGTTTAATTGGCACGTGCTACTTAATTAGATATAAGATTAGGAATTTTGGTTGCCATAAATGCAAAAGTAGAATTTGTGAAAATAGATGATAAACTGAATAAGGAAACAGCAATAAGGATCTTTGTTATTTAAAACACAATTACTGCTAGACTTTCATTTCTTAGCATTTATGGAGAATTTTTAAAAAACAATATGTTGGTTGTCTTTTCTTTTAAATACATATGCAAATAAAAAGTTACAGCCATGCTCTCAATGAACTTCTGGCAATGTATAGAATAAAGCACAGAATACTTACATCATCCAATCCTGTAATTACCAGGATTACATTAGCATAAGTGTCTCCCCTTGATAAGATCTAACTTTTGAGAAGTTGTGAAGAGTCTGAGAAAGGAATAGAACAGAGGCTAGACCAGGGGTCAGCAACCTGCGGCTCTGGAGCCGCATGTGGCTCTTTCATCCCTCTGCTGCGGCTCCCTGTCGCCATTTGGCTCCACAATTGATAAGAGCTTTCGGTCAGGACAGGTAGAGGAAAAAGGACGCCGTGCTAGGAGGAGACTCTATGGTGAGGGGAACTGGACTTCTGGTCGGCTCCAGAATTGAATGGGAGGCTTCCGGTTAGACCTTTGTGGCTCTTTGAGTGTTGGACCTTAGGCTGGACCTAAGCATTCAAGAGCTAGCAAGGAAAGCTACTGACAAGTCCATTTTATAAATAGCAGTTCAGTCCAGGTGCCCAGAAACCTCGGGGTGGGTGGGTGTTAAGGTGAGAATAAATCTCATAGAGGTGATGTGGATCTTTTCTTGGAATTCAGACATTTAGAAAATAAAGCTGAGATTAAAAGTCTAATAGAAAATATTTATTTCAGTACAAAAACAATAAATCATATAGTTACATCTTGCTAATAAATCGTGACCGTTCCGGTCAGAATCAAAGGCAGAAGAGAATAATAATGGAGAATCAGGAATGCACACATGCGCAGAAGATCACATCACGTGTCCTGCTTGTATTGGAATGTACCATAATATTAGGATAGGGGTGCATCACCCTGCACAGACATACAACTGACAATATTCACTACGTGACAGGGGGGAACCCTTTATATCATGTCAAAGAGACCCCGACTTAATGAAGTCCCTATAAATGAGGCTTGAAACTCCCCTCTGCAGTTTCCAAGATTCTGTACAGGTAGCTCTCAATTTGCAACAGTTCGTTTAGCGACCATTCATAGTTACAACGGCACTGAAAAAGAGTGAGTTCTGACCGTGTTTGGCACCGTTGCAGCATCCCCATGGTCACATGATCAAAACTCAGATGCTTGGCAACTATTCATATTTATGACCGTTGCAGTGTTCCCGGGATCATGTGATCCTCTTTTGCGACCTTCCAATGAGCGAAGTCAATGGGGAGGCCAGATTCACTTAACAACAGTGTCACTAACTTAACAACTGCAGTGATTGACTTTACAAATGTGGCAAGATGGGGCAAAATTCACTTAACAAATGTCTTACTTAACAACATAAATTTTGGGCTCAATTGTGGTCATAAGTTGATTTACTTCAAGAGTGGCATTAAAGATCTCTTATGGAGGTCCATACAGTTCTTGCTGTTCTGATCCTGCCCAGCTGTGTGAGCTTGTCACAAGCTCTCCCAGTCAGTTAAATTTTCATTGCCATCCCTAACACTAGGCAGCTCCTATGGATCTTGGTGGGAAAGAAGTTTCACAGGTTAAAGAATACCATAGAGAAGCATTTTTAGGGCCTTAACCGTAAGCATCAGCATGTATAATTTGGGGGGGATCACAAGTACTGTATTTTTCAGACTCTAAGATGCTCCGGACTATAAGACGCACCTAGCTTTTGGGGAGGAAAACAAGGGGGGGGGGAAATCTGCCTCTGCCTCCCAGCAATTTGCCTCCTAACAGCAAACAGCCTGATCAGCTTCAGCACAGCCTGATTTAAGACATGGCTCTTCCTGCAGGCAGGGTGAGAGACCATTGAACATCTCAATCTCCCCCTTGGTATGAATGGTGTTTGTTGGGTTTTTTTCCCTATTTTTAAACATTGTTTTTTATGATTGTATTTTTAATTATATTATTGCTGTTCTTGTATATGCTGTACGCCGCCCGGAGTCCCTCTGGGAGTAGGGCGGCATATAAGAATTGCAAAATAAATAAATAAATTTAGCACGAGCATCTGATTGGCGGTTGGATTGGCCTCCTGGAATACCGCTGATCAGCTGTCCCAGGCTGCGGGGATCGCCACCGCCCATTGCCGCCCATCACTGCTACTGCCTATCGCCGCCTCCGTGCGCCCCATTTTCGGCCTCTGCGTGTCCCGTTTTCGGCCATCCCCGCCACTACCACCAATCCCCACTGCTTGGAACGGGCCAAAAATGGGGCAGAAGGAAGCCAAAAATGGGGTGCACAGAGGCAGCAATGGGTGGCAGCAGCGGCAATGGGTGGCGACGATCCCCACAGCCTGGAACAGCTGATAGGCGGTATTCGGCAACATTCGCTCTATAAGATGCACAGACATTTCCACCCACTTTTTTTGGGCGGGAGTGCATCTTATACACCGAAAAATATGGTATATGGGTAGATGATAACAGAGTAAAAGAGTTGGAAGGGACCTTGAAGATTTTCCAATCCAAGCAGGAGACTCTCATATCATTTCAGACAATTGGCTATGTCCAGTCTCTTCTTAGAAGCCTCCATTGATGGAGCACCCACAACTTCTGGAGACAAGCTGTTCTACTGGTTAATTGTTCTCACTGTGAGGAAATTCCTCCTTAGTTCTAGGTTGCTTATCTCCTTAATTAGTTTCCATCCATTGCTGCTTGTCCTGCCTTCAGGTGCTTTGGAGAATAGCTTGACTCCCTCTTCTTTGTGGCAACCCCTGAGATATTGGAACACTGCTATCATGTCTCCCGTAGTCCTTCTTTTCATTAAATTAGACAAGCCCGGCTCCTGATATATGTTATTCAGACTTTTTATGCAAAATGAGTCCTTTTAGATTAGTTAGAATTGTTAAGAAATGAATTCTGGCATAGTTGAAGTTTCCGAACATCCTTTATTGACTGAGTTTTTTGTCTGGAGATAGCAAAACTATAGATCCCTCTAGATGAGGTGGCTGTCCAGGAAAGATCATTTGCTCAATTGCCAAATAAAGCAGAGCTCTAAGGAGCACTTCCAAAGTCCATGTCGCTTCTTTAGAAGTTTCACTCCCATCCCAGAATGATGCTGTGTTTCTCAAGCCTGCAGTCTGGGATGCTGCTCATTTGTCAATATTTAAGTACCATACGTTTAAGTCTCACACAGCTGTGGATCCATTGGAGCTGTGTGCTACTTAAACAAGCACTAACTTCACTTGACTTCTGATACAGTTGTGCATCGTTTTAACAGACGTGCCAAATTTATTTGTAAAATATTAATTCTAATGTCATTCCTGGCCGTTTCCACGCGTGTATGCAAGTGTGATGTTTATGGTTTGTGTCTGCCCATTTAGGTGGTTCTTTTGCCATTCTTGTTATTTGTTTTCGGTCAGTGCGATTTAATGATTTCCCCGGTTTTCAGTCCCTGCAGTTATTGGGAAATCAAGAGCAGTGTTTAGAAACTATCAGCGCTATTGATCTCAAATCCATTTGAAGTACTAAATTATTGCAGCTGATTTTCTTAACAAACACTGAGACAGGAAGATGAAAATGCGAATAGACTATAATATAATAGAGTAGAGTAGAACAGAATAGAGTAGAATGCAGAATAGAACAGAACAGAAAGAATGGAATGGAATGGAATGGAACCGAACGGAACAGAACGAGCTGGAAGGGACCTTGGAGGTCTTCTAGTCCAACCCCCTGCTCAAGCAGGAAACCCTATACCATTTCAAACAAGTGACTGTCCAGTCTCTTCTCAAAAACCTCCAATGAAGAAGCGCCCATTATTTCTTGAGGCAAGCTGTTCCACTGGTTAATGGTTGCCCTCCTAAAGCTAAAATGGAAAATGTCTTTTTTTCTTCTTCTTAATCCTTTATGAGTAGACTTCTAGGCAAATTTTGGATAGGTATTTCTTGAAATCTTATACAAGCAGTCCTCAACTTGCAACCCCAATTGAGCCCAAAATTTTTGTGGTTCTGCAAGACAAGAGCCCCCATTTTACGACCTTCCTTGCCACCGTTGTTAACTCAATCACCACCGTCGTTAAGTTAGTGAAATTGGGGAATCCAACTTCCCCATTGACTTTGCTTGTCAGAAGTTCACAAAAAGTGATCACATGGCCCCAGGACGCTGCATCCGTCATAAACGTGAGTCAGTGGCCAAGCATCTGAATTTTGACGTGACCATAGGGATGCTGCAGCGGTCAGAAGGGTGAAAAGTGAACCGTAAGTCGCTATTTCCAGTGCCGTTGTAACTTTGAACAGTCACTAAATGAACAGTTTGTAAGTCAAGGACTAGCTGTAGTTCCTTCTAGAGCAGGGGTGTCAAACTCGATTTCATTGAGGGCCGCATCACAGTTGTGTTTGACCTCGGGGGGGCGGAGTGGGTGTGGCCAGCTTGACATCACTTGTGTCGAGGGCGCCTGTGGTGGCCCGAGAGCTCTGCTAATGAAAACGAGCTCCCGAGCTCCGTTTTCGGCTGTGACGGCATCCTGTAACCCTCTGCCAGCGAAAATGGAGATCGGGAGGACCCGCGTGCAGCCCTCCCGAACGATGTTTTTGCTGGCAGAGGCATCGCGGACCGGTCCTTTGCTGTTTCCAGGGCGGCCCCGCGGGCCAGATCTAAGCACCCTGCAGGCTGGATCCGGCCCCCCGGGCCTTGAGTTTGACACCCCTGTTCTAGAGTGAGAAGTCATTGAATCAACGCTTTGACTCCAAAGGAAAACTTTTATAGTAATATAAAGGAGAGGAGAATATGTTTTATATTCTAGGTTTGTCAGTTTGCAGAAATAGTGCTTGTACTTCCAATAATTTAGAGCTAAGAATTCCAGTTTGTTTGAAATATGCTTTATTCCAATGTTTCTCAATCTTGGCAACTTCAAGATGGGTGGATTTCAAATCCCAGAATTCCCCAGCCAGCAAAGCCGATTTGAAGTTGATTTGATTTGAAGTTTGAATTTGATTTGAAATCAAATTTGAAAAGATTTGAAGTTGATTTGATTTGAAGTCCGATTCCCCCATCATAGAGTCTCCTCCTAGCACGGCGTTTTTCCTCTGCCGACCGGAAATCTGGTTCACCCACCATAGAGTCGTCTCCTAGCACGGTGTCCTTTTTCCTCTGCCGACTGGAAGTCTGGTTCCCCCACCATAGAGTCTCCTCCTGCGCGGCGTCCTTTTTCCTGTACCTGTCCTAACCGAAAGCCCTTTCAATTGTGGAGCCGACTGGCGATAGGGAGCCGCAGCAGAGGGATGAAAGAGCCACATGTGGCTCCAGAGCCGCGGGTTGCTGACCCCTGGTCTAATCTAATAAAAAGGAGTTACATGATAGCAGTCTTCCAATATTTGAGGGGCTGCCACAAAGAAGAGGGGGTCAACCTATTTTCCAAAGCACCAAAAGTCGAGACAAGAAACAGTGGATGGAAATTAATCAAGGAGAGAACCAATCTAGAAATAAGGAGAAATTTCCTGACAGTGAGAACAATTAACTAGTGAAACAGCTTGCCTTCAGAGGTTGTGGGTGTTCCATCACTGGAGGCTTTTAAGAAAAAACTGAACAACCACCTATTGGAATGGTATATAGGGCCTCCTGCTTGAGCAAGGGATTGGACTAGACCTCCAAGGTCCCTTCCCACTCCTTTTTTCTGTTATATTTATGTTCAATCTCTTGTTCTGACTGTCCTCAAATTATGCTTGGAATTCAGTTCCATTGTGATTCAGTGTTGCGTTCGTACAGGAAAACCTGCTTGAGGTTAGAGCGTGTGTTTCTTAGGTTAGGGTTTTCGAAATGAAAAGCCAAAAAGATCCAATGGCCCTAATGCCATCCTAAGTGTTTCAACCTTCGCTGCGCATGGACCTGCAGCAGAATAGAACTAACTTCCTTTGGGAATGTCCCACAGGCTGGAACCGAGATGGCATGATCCATGCGGCAGGAATAAAGACCGATCCTGGCCAGCAGAAGCAGGAAGATGGGGTGACTGAAGCCCCAGAGGACATAATGCCTTTTTTACAGTGCTACTGTTCCGGTCACTGTCCAGAAAATGCCATTAATAACACATGCAAGTAAGTATTTCAGACCTCAGGAAGACCTGGTAGGATGAGAGGCTTCAAAATCAATTCCCCCCCCCCCCCAGTTCTTAATTCCTTATACGTTGGTGATTAAATAATTGCTTTCTTATTTTGAAATATTTCAGAAATTTCAAGATACTACATTTTAACGCCTTAGAAGCTTTTGAACAGAGCAGTTCATAAAAGTAAAAAGATGCGATTTGGCCATCTTAGACTTGCAGTTTTTTATTGCCCTCTAGTGGTCAGATTTATATCAACTCTGCCGGTATTGAACGTGTAGCGCAGAAACCATCTGGTGAACGCACATTTCAAAGGCATCGTAATTCTGGAGGCACACAAAGTGGTTGTTCCTATATAGCAGGGGTGTCAAATTCAGTTTCATTGAGGGCCACATCAGGGTTGTGTTTGACCTGGCGGCGGTATGGGCGTGGTTAGCTCGATGTCAATCATGTCAGGGGCACCTGTGGTGGCCCAGGCGGGGCTGGGGGGATCCGTTGTCTTCAGTGTTGCAAGGAAAGACCAGGGAGAGCGCCAAACCCTTATCCTCTAGAGGAGCCTCACCGTCCCTCTCAGGCCACGCAGAGGACCCCTGGATGGCAGCACAGGCTGTCCAGAGCCCAGGCAGTGGAGGGCAAGTGCCCAGCCTATCCCTCGAGCTCCCAGGGCACTGGGACCCTACAGCCCAGCCCAGCCCCGCTTCCCAGAGGGGTGGCCGGCTGCACTTACCTCCTCCTCCACACACAGCCCTCCCGAGCTCTGTTTTGCGCTGTGATGGCCTCCTGCACTACTCTGCCAGCAAAAGCGGAGCTTGGGAGGGGCACAGGTGGCCCTCCCGAGCTCCATTTTCGGCTACGACGACCTGCTCCAGCATGCTGCCACCGAAAATGGAGGTCGGGAGGAGGGCCGGGCCGAGGCACCGCAGGCCAGTCCTTCGATATTTCCAGGGAAGCCCCGCGGGCCAGATCTAAGCACCCCGTGGGTCGGATCCAGCCCCCAGGCCTTGAGTTTGACACCCCTGCTATATAAGACTGAAATCCAAATTTCAAATTAGAAAAATGCCTTTTGTTAGGCCAAATCAGTGGTAGGAAAACAGCTTGTATGTTTTGTGTTCTGTAACTATGGATTGTTCTTTAAAGAAAGAAAGAAAAATCCACTGGGCCAACTTCAGGCCACATAATGGACTCCCAGTCCAGCTATTTTTGCGGCCATAGGACCTGTGTGTGTGTGTGTGTGTGTGTGTGTGTGTGTGTGTGTGTGTGTGTGTGTGTGTGTGTGTGTGTGTGTGTGTAAATAAAATGGAGCAGTAAATTTATTTCTAGCTGCCGCCCTGTTCAGCTTCTTCTATTTGCAGCTAGTTTCATTTCCCATCAGAGTAGCATGCACTCGTACTGTTAGAAAGAGAAAAAAATAACATTGTTTATTGAACAGACTGGCTGAACGCAGCATTGGGAGAACTGAAGCTAGTTCATCTGTTTTTCAGAACTAATGGACATTGTTTTGCCATCATTGAGGAAGATGAAAACGGAGAAAAAAGCCTTTCTTCCGGCTGTATGAAATACGAAGGTTCGGACTTCCAGTGCAAGGTACCTAACGGCTGATTTTCTAAGCGGTTTTCAGAAATAAGGAAGGAGAAGCCGTTCGCTATTCGCTTTCCCTAAATCTGCTTGTCAATTTTTGTTAAAACCTAAGCTGCTTGCTCAGGGGTGGGTTCTAACTTACCTCACCACCGGTTCGCTTCCTCCCGCGCCGCGTGGCTGCACGCGCATTGCATGCCATGTGGTCGCGCCTCGCGGGTGCGCACATGCGCAGTGCCAAAAATCCTGCTTCTGGGCATGCGCAGAAACAAAAAACAACTTCTGTGCATGCGCAGAACCCAAAAACAAGATGGTGGCAGCCACCGGACCGGCACCGACAGAACCAGCTCCGTGACGTCACCACCGGTTTACTAATGGTTCTATAGAACCAGTTAGAAGCGGTAGGAATCCACCTCTGTGCTTGCTGCAGGCCAAGATCAATATATTGATTTTTCCAAAAAGCTTAAAAAGGTCGTCACTTTTATCAAAAGTAGTCTGAAAGTTGAGTCATGGCAAGTTGAGTTATTGTTTGCTGCAAGTCACACTCACGTGATGTCACGCTCGCCCCTCAGTGATTTACTTAATGACCACAGCAGAACTGTTGTTGTGAATCCTGCATTGTCACGTGATGTTTCATTTATGGACCGCGTCACTTAGCGGTTGCTGGTCCCAATTGCAGTCAGTAGGTGAGGAGACACTCTATGAGAGACCACAAAGCAATACCACATCTACAGACAAGTGTCTGAGAAGCTGAAAAAAGTTCCAGAATAAGGAGATGACAAATCACATCTATGTTGTGGTTCAGAAGACCATTGTGACAGTGGCATGAGGTCTTCAGAGCTTTAGCTTAACTCCGAGGAAACAACTTTATTGTGTCTGTGGAAAGCCAGGCAGGATCAAATGGGTAGCTCTCAAAATGTCCCAGAGGAAAATTGTGTATGTTCACTTAAGTACAATATGCCAAATGCTAGAGGAATAAATAGGAAATAAAAATAAACTTCAATTAAAAAATGGAAAATAGAATGGGGCATCCTAGGTGAGAGCCATGGTGGTGCAGTGGTTAGAATGCAGAATTGCAGGCTGACTCTACCCACAGCTGGGAGTTCGATCCTGACCGGCTCAAGGTTGACTCAGCCTTCCATCCTTCCGAGGTGGGTTAAATGAGGATCCAGATGGTTAGGGGCAATGTGCTGACTCTGCAAACCACTCAGAAAGTGCTATAGAGCAGGTGTCTCCAACCTTGGCAACTTTAAGACTTGTGGACTTCAATTGCCAGAATTCTGGAAGTTGAAGTCCACAGGTCTTAAAGTTGCCAAGGTTGGAGACCCCTGCGTAGAGCACTATGAAGCGGTACATAAGTGCTATTGTTAGGTGAAGGTCACAGCTATGGCTACCTGACCTTCACATCACAACCTTTTCTTTATTTTAAATATTGTTTGGAAAGCAACAATATACCTAAATGCCTGCTGTCCAGTGCTTTGTTGTAGATTCTGGAACATCTGTACATGGTTGTGAAAATACGTATGAACTAGCTGATGGTCCAATGTACTTAACTTCCTTGTCGCCTGACCATTAGTGATCCCTCTACCAAATCACCTGTTGTTGTTGTTTTTACCTGTCTCAGAATTTATTTATTTATTTATTTATTTATTTATTTATTTATTTATTTATTTATTTTGTGAGATTTATATACCGCTTCACAGTGCAAGCACTCTCTAAGCGGTTTACACCAGTAAGCAATGTATATTTACATTGCCCCCAACAATCTGGGTCCTCATTTTACCTACCTCGGAAGGATGGAAGGCTGAGTCAACCTTGAGCCGGTGAGATTTGAACCGCTGACCTGCGGATCAGTGTCAGCTAAAGTGGCCTGCAGTACCTGCCTCTAACCGCTGCGCCACCTTGGCTCTCAGTATCAATGAGATGTGATACTGGAAGAATTGTCTCTGCCCTGTATCAGTGGGGGTGGAAAGATTCCCCTTGTTGCGATTGTGGTGCTGATCTGCAGACTTGTGCAAGATTGCCCACAACGTGCGTTCTCTGGTTCCTTAGAAGATCTGCACGAAGCAATGCCAGAGGCCATCGCCTCTGAATATAGCTGAATTGGACATTCAGTTATGAGGCCCCGTAGAAGTTTTACTTATAATTACCTAGACTGTATATATTATATATGTGTGTGTTTACTTCACTTCTGCCGTGTTCACATCATACTCTAAATAATAATAACTAACCGCTGTGTGAATACGTGCGTATATTTCTATGTGCTTCTGCGCTGCTTCAGTGTCCCATTTCTTCTGTAGGATTCCCGAGTTGTCCTACGACGCCGTACCATTGAATGTTGCCGGACCGACTTCTGCAATCAAGATCTGCAGCCCACTCTACCCCCTACTTCAACAAGTACCATACTTGCTGATATATTCAGTGGGTGGGATCCACGGGGTAGTGGGCATTGGCATGAAGATTTTACCCATCTATTTTTCAACCTTGGTCTATCACTCAAGTAGCTAATATCCAAGCAACAGAAGACTTAGCAATGTGGACATCAATTACAGTATGTCACATAAATGAGTACACCCCCTCACATTTTGTAAATATTTAAGTATAACTTTTCATGTGACAACACTGAAGAAATGACACTTGGCTACAATGGAAAGTAGTGAGTATACAGCTTGTATAACAGTGTAAATGTGCTGTCCCCTCAAAATAACGCAACACACAGCCATTAATGTCTAAACTGCTGGCAACAAAAATGAGTACACCCCTAAGTGATAATGTCCAAATGGGGCCCAAAGGGTCAATATTTTGTGTGGCCACCATTATTTTCCAGCACTGCCTTAACCCTCTTGGGCATAAAGTTCACCAGAGCTTCACAGGTTTCCACTGGAGTCCTCTTCCACTCCTCCATGACGAAGTCACGGAACTGGTGGATGTCAGAGACCTTGCGCACCTCCACCTTCCATTTCAGGATGCCCCACAGATGCTCAATAGGGTTTAGGTCTGGAGACATGCTTGGCCAGTCCATCACCTTTACCTTCAGTTTCTTTATCAAGGCAGTGGTCATTTTGGTGGTGTGTTTGGGGTCGTTATCATGTTGGAATACTGCCCTGCAGCCCAGTCTCCGAAGGGAGGGGATCATGCTCTGCTTCAGTATGTCACAATACATGTTGGCATTCATGGTTCCCTCAATGCACTGTAGCTCCCCAGTGCCGGCAGCACTCATGCAGCCCCAGACCATGACATTCCCACCACCATGCTTGACTGTAGGCAAGACACAACTTGTCTTTGTACTCCTCATCTGGTTGCCGCCACACACGCTTGACACCATCTGAACCAAATAAGTTTATTTGGTCTCATCAGACCACAGGACATGGTTCCAGAAATCCATGTCCTTAGTCTGCTTGTCTGCAGCAAACCGTTTGCGGGCTTTCTTGTGCGTCGTCTTTAGAAGAGGCTTCCTTCTGGGACGACAGCCCTGCAGACCAATTTGATGCAGCGTGCGGCATATGATCTGAGCACTGACAGGCTGACCCCACCCCCACCAATTCAACCTCTGCAGCAATGCTGGCAGGACTCATATGTCTATTTCACAAAGCCAACCTTTGGATATGACGCTGAGCACGGGCACTCAACTTCTTTGGTTGACCATGGCGAGGCCTGTTCTGAGTGGAACCTGTCCTGTTAAACCGCTGTATGGTCTTGGCCACCGTGCTGCAGCTAAGTTTCAGGGTCTTGGCAATTTTCTTATAGTCTAGGCCAGGGGTAGGCAAACTATGGTTCTTTGAGGACCTGTGGACTTCAACTCCCAGAATTCCTGAGCCAGCCATGCATTCTGGGAGTTGAAGTCCACAGGTCCTCAAAGAGCCATAGTTTGCCCACCCCTGGCCTAGGCCATCTTTATGTAGAGCAACAATTCGTTTTTTCAGATCCTCAGAGAGTTCATTGCCATGAGATGCCATGTTGGACTTCCAGTGACCAGTATGAGAGAATGAGAGCGATAACACCAAATTTAACACACCTGCTCCCCCTTCACACCTGAGACCTTGTACCACTAACGAGACACATGACACCAGGGAGGGAAAACAGCTATTTGGGCCCCATTTGACCATTATCACTTACTCACATTATCATTACTCACTTTTGTTGCAGCAGTTTAGACATTAATGGCTGTGTGTTGCGTTATTTTGAGGGGACAGCACATTTACACTGTTATACAAGCTGTATACTCACTACTTTACATTGTAGCCAAGTATCATTTCTTCAGTGTTGTCACATGAAAAGATATACTTAAATATTTACAAAATGTGAGGGGGTGTACTCACTTCTGTGACATACTGTAGTTCTGAGCATAGTAAAACATAGTATAAAACTCTGGGGAAATGTAATATTGTTTACATAGACATCAAATCAGGTGCTAGGCAGATTGCCCTGTTTCAAACCATTTCAAATCAGAGATCTATACCTTGTTAATTACGATCCCTGGGGAGTGAAATACCAGTTGAATAACAATAGAACCACAGATGATGACATCCCATATACAGTTTATACGCAACTACTATTGCAAAATTGCATTACTGAAGGTAGATTGCAATAAGATTTGTCTAAATCTTGGCTGATAATTTCGGTGAGAGAGTTCTGCATTTAATTATGATTATGTTAATGCAGTGTTTCTTAACCATGGCCACTTTTAAGATGTGTAGACTTCAACTCCCAGAATTCCACAGCCAGATATGCTGAGGAATTCTGGGAGTTGAAGTCCACGCATCGTAAAGTGGCCAAGGTTGAGAAATACTGTGTTCATATTTATTTATTTCCTTATTGTTTGTTTGTTTGTTTAGATACCCTGTTTGATGGCAGCATACGTTGGATAGCTGTGCTTATTTGCATGGCAGTCTGTATAATTGCCATGATTGCCCTCTTTGGCTGTTACTGCTACAGGTAAACCATGTTGGATATTTGCAGCTTTAATGTGTTGCATTAAAACAGGATAGGCTGGAAGTTTTAAAGGCAGTTTAGAGTTCAACCCAATTTGATTTGTATCACTTTTGGTGGTTAAATGTGCAGAAAATTCTATGAAGTGGAATAATACTCAGGACCTCCCATTACACAGTCTGTAGTGGAATGTGGGAGAAACTTTCAAGATTCATGGTCTTATTTGTGCTGGATTTAAAATATTTTTAATGATTTGGGGACCTATATATTCGCCTATCTGCACATTTAATGTTTATGGTTAATGTATTCCTTTACATCATATAATCTTATATGGCAGTGATGGCGAACCTATGGCATGCGTGCCACAGGTGGCACGTGGAACTGTATCTGAGGGCATGTGAGGCGTTGCCCTATGTCGGCTCAACCGCACATGCATGCGCTGGCCAACTGATGTTCGGCCATTTTTCGCCGTCCCCAGGCTTCCGGAGGCTTCCCTGAACCCTGGGGACAGCAAAAAACGGCCCAACGGGCCTATCGGAAGTCTGGAGGCTTCAGTTAAGCCTGTGAGCATGCGCGTGGGTTAGTGGGGGGGGTTGTGCGCATGCGTGGGGGGTTGTGCGCATGCGTGGGGGTTGTGCGCATGCGCAGGGGAGAGCATTGCATTATGCTTGTGGGCACGCGAGCGCACGCTATCACATGCACGCGCACCCTTTTGGCACCTGAGCCAAAAAAGGTTTGCCATCACTGTTATATGGGATCCTGGAGATATTTTCAGAAAATTGGGATAATTTAAATTCCTCTAATTTAGCTTCAGTTATTTAGCTTGATCGAAGTTAAATAGCTTCATAGTAAGACGAAGAAAAGACATTTTATATGATATTATATTGTTATCCAGAGGTAGAAATTAAGGGGCTCATTTATCACTTAAACCGTGCATTCGAGGTGAGGCACAAACACTCTATTCAGTTATTCATTTCTGTTTCAAGTAAATAACAATCGCATAAAACAGGGGTCCCCAAACTCGGCAACTTTAAGACTTGTGGACTTCAACTCCCAGAATTCTCCAGCCAGCTAGAATTCTGGGTGTTGAAGTCCACAAGTCTTAAAGTTGCCAAGTTTGAAGACCTCTGGCGTAAAATGAACAATTTCGAAATTACTTAGTAATGTAAAATGGAGAAAGTCTGTGGCATATAATTTAAGAATCACTTTTGAAAAATTAGAATTTATGTCATGAATGAAATCAAAATCCGTTAATTTTAATCCTTTTTTCCTCCAGGCATTACTGCAAAGGGGTAGCAAAGAGACGACGTTATAATCGTGATTTGGAGCAGGATGAGGCCTTCATCCCATCTGGGGAATCATTAAAGGATCTTATTGACCAGTCAATCAGCTCTGGCAGTGGTTCAGGACTGCCTCTGTTGGTAAGACCGTGTTTTAGGAGTTATGTGATTTATAACAATAGCACTTAGACTTCTATACCGCTTCACAGTGCTTTACAGCCCTCTCTAAGCGGTTTATAGAGTCAGCATTTTGCCCCCCCAACAGTCTGGGTCCTCATTTTACCCACCTCGGAAGGATGGAAGGCTGAGTCGACCTTGAGCCGGTGAGATTCGAACTGCCAAATTGCAGGCAGCCGGCAGTCAACAGAAGTAGCCTGCAGTACTGCATTCTAACCACTGCGCCACCGCGGCTCTTATAGCAGACTTGTCAAGCTTTCTGTCAGTACAAAAGATGAGGTCCAGGCATGAAGGTTCAGTTTAACTGATTTTATCAATTTAACTGGGTTTTTTTGCTATAACCCATGTACAGGAATCTTCTCAACTAACCATCAGCACCTGGTTAGAGCTAGATAAGATTCAACAGCACTCAAAGGGGTTGGAGTTAGTTTGTGGCTACGTAGGGATTCTAGGCTGATCCCTCTTTTCACACCAACCCCTGACTCTGCCATTCCTTCTCCTATAGCCTAAAGCATGGGTGTCAAACTCAAGGCCCGGTGGTCGAATCCGGCCCATGGGGTGCTTAGATGTGGCCCCCGGGGCCGCCCTGGAAACAGAGAAGGACCGGTCCACAGTACCTCTGCCAGCAATAACAAGCTCCATTTTCGCTGGCAGAGGGTTGCAGGAGGCCGTCTCAGCTGAAAACGGAGCTCGGGAGCCTATTTTCACTGGCAGAGCGCTTTGGCCGCCACAGACGCCCCTGACACAAATGACGTCAAGCTGGCCACGCCCACCCTGGCCCTTTGAGGTCAAACACAACCCTGATGCGACCCTCAATGAAATCGAGTTCGACACCCGTGGCCTAAAGCATTCTTGAAGAAAAGCAAGCAAAATTAATTCAGTTCAAGAATTTCGGTTGCTACAGCATTATTCAATCCTGTGCTTTTCAGCTATGACATGCTTTAATTGAAAAGATAGCTGTTTTTGGCTGAACCATTTAAGTGTCTAATCTAGGAAATCCTCAAAGAGGTCATATTACCTTTTTAGTTCACATCCTTTTTCAAAATAATAATAATAATAATAATAGATTTAGATTTAGATTTATTATTAGAGTTGGAAGGGACCTTGTAGGTCATCTAGTCCAACCCCCTGCTCAAGCAGGAGTTCCTACACCATTTGAGACAGATGACAGTCCAGTCTCCCCTCGAAGGTCGCAAGTGTTGGGGCTCTCACGACCTCCGCTGGCAAGCTGTTCCACTGGTTGATCGCTCTCACTGTCAGAAAGTTTCTCCTCACTTCCAGGTTGAATCTCTCCTTGGTCAGCTTCCATCCATTATTCCTTGTTTGGCTTTCTGGTGCCATAGAGAACAGCCTGCCCCTCTCCTCTCTGTGGCATCCCCTCAAGTATTGGAACACTGCTATCATGTCACCCCTGGTCCTTCTCTTCGCTAGACTGGCCAAGCTCAGTTCCTGCAACCGCTCTTTGTATGTTTTATTTTCCAGACCCTTTATCATCCTGGTTGCTCTCTTCTGCACTTTCTCTAGGGTTTCAATGTCTTTTTTGTAGTGTGGTGACCAAAACTGGATGCAGTACTCTAGGTCTGGTCTGACCAAGGCTTTATAGAGTGGTACTAGTACTTCTCTGGTCCTTGATTGTATCCCTCTATTTATGCAGCTCAGGACTGCGTTGGCCTTTTTGGCTGCTGCTGCACACTGCTGGCTCATATTTAGTTGGCTGTCTACCAAGACTAATAAAGACGTTCAAACGTTTCATCCGCAGCTTGAGAATCTTCAAGTGCCTTTTTTCTTTCCTTCATCGTCAGGTGCAACGGACGATCGCTAAACAGATACAGATGATCCAGCAGGTTGGAAAAGGGAGATACGGTGAAGTTTGGATGGGTAAATGGAGAGGGGAAAAGGTGGCCGTGAAAGTGTTTTGCACCCCCGAAGAAGCCAGCTGGTTTCGGGAAACGGAGATTTACCAGACGGTTCTTATGCGCCATGAAAATATACTCGGTAAGCAAAGAGGCTCACGCTGTGATTGTGTTGTCATTGAAAGGATTTCATACATAATGCAACATTTCTAGCAGAATATGAAAAGATGACAAAAAGTTTTCTCCAAGGTGCCAGGGTGTTTTTCTGTGTGTGTGTGTGTGTGTGCGTGTGTGCGTGTGCGTGTTTGTTTTACTGAATTCCATTTGCATTGTTAGTTGTTAAGGCTTGAAATATTTTCTCCAATAAAGTGAAACTTGGATCAGATGAAAAATCCTAGTATCCCCTGCTATATTCCTAAAATTCAGAGTGAGCCGCCCAGAGTCCTACGGGAGTTGGGTGGCCTATAAGAACGATTAATAATGTTCCATTGGATTTGCAGCTACTAGAGAGTGTAATTTCTGTACAATCTTGTCAAAAAAAACACAAGTACACGCCATTTAAAAGAATTTTAGCTTTCCAACTTATTATCAGCATACAAATATATGTTCTTCATTTCAATCATATTGATAAAGGGGATATAATGTAACAGAAGACCATGCAACATTTACAATGTGGGTTCCAATCTGTAATGTAAATAAACGTAACTGCAGATTTCACCTGTGGAAAAAGTAAGTGTGCTCCTACATTTATCACTAGCTCAGATACCTAAAATTAAAATCAAATGCAACACTACAAGGACACTAAACATTTCAATAAATACATTAAGGAACGGCTGAAAAAAGAGGAGAAAGGAAAGGAAAGAGAAGGAAGGAAGAAAAGAGAAAGAGAGAAGAGAGAAAAAGAAAAGAAAAAGAAAGAAAGAAAGAAAGAAAGAAAGAAAGAAAGAAAGAAAGAAAGAAAGAAAGAAAGAAAGAAAGAAAGAAAGAAAGAAAGGTCTCCAGTGGCCATGTCAAAACCCAGATTTAAATCCCATTGAGATGCTGCGAGGTGATTTAAAACAGGTTCTGCATGCAAGAAATCCCTCAAAAGATGCATAGCTGAAAAAAAAATTCTTAGTCAAGAGATTGGTAGACAGTGGGGAGGAATTCCTACTTGAGGTTGTTTCTGCCCTCAGACTTTGAGCCAAAGGCATACTTACCTTTTTCCACAGGAGGATTTGTGGAAAATCTGTTCATTTTTGGTGAAATCAATGGGTTGCAATGTCAATTTTTCATACTACTGTTGGGCAGTCACATTACCCTTACAGAGTGTTTCAGTGAAAATAGCATTTTGATATGTTCAAAAGGAAAGGAAAGGAAAAAAAGAACCTTCATATTTTACTTTTTTTGCCTGACTGTTAACATTAGGAAACCTGGAACCACTGCGATGAAAAACATAAATCAGAAACTCAAAAATGAGCTGTTCTTAAAATGAATCAGCAGTCATTGCTATAGACAACATTTGGCTTTTATTCCCCTAAAAGCTGAATAACTGGATTTGGGTGACAGCTACCTGAGTGAAGCAGCCTGCCTCGGGTCTCCAAAATGCATTTTTAATGTATTCATCATTATTCTCTAAATTTGCTTTTTGTTGAATGATTCATGGAAAACACTTAACCCCCATTCTGTTCCAAATTCTCCAGGGTTCATCGCAGCAGACATTAAAGGCACAGGCTCCTGGACTAATCTCTACCTAATCACCGATTACCACGAAAAGGGGTCCTTGTACGATTTCCTGCAGTATACCACTCTGGACAACAGAGCTTTGTTGAAACTGGCTTATTCTGCTGCGTGTGGTCTCTGCCATCTGCACACGGAAATCTATGGGACCCAAGGCAAGCCTGCTATTGCTCACAGAGACCTGAAGAGCAAAAATATTTTGATCAAAAGGAATGGGACCTGTTGCATTGCAGATTTGGGCCTCGCTGTCAAATTTAACAGGTAGACGATCAACTCCTCCTTTTATAGCAATAGCCCTTAGACTTACATACGGCTTCACAGTGCTTTTACAGCCCTCTCTAAGCGGTTTTACAGAGTCAGCCTCTTGCCCCCAACAATCCGGGTCCTCATTTGACCCACCTCGGAAGGATGGAAGGCTAAGTCAACCTTGAGCCTGGTGAGATTCGAACTGCCAAACTGCAGGCAGTCAGCAGAAGTAGCCTGCAGTACTGCATTCTAACCACTGCGCCATCGCAGCTTTATAGAGAGTGCTTCTCAACCTTATCAACTTGAACCTATGCGGACTTCTACTCCCAGAATTCCCCAGCCAGCTTGCTGGCTGAGGAATTCTGGGAGTGGAAGTCCACACAGTTTAAAGTTGCTGAGGTTGAGAGGCACCAATAAAGAAAAATCAGTATTCATATATACAAGGAAGCCTGGAGGTCAATCAACATAGGGATAGTGTCAAGGTCATATGAAGTGTTAGTACTTATGCTGCACTGGTAAGACCACACTTGGAATATTGCATCCCATCCTGGTCTCCACAATACAAAAATACGTTGAGATTCTAGAAAAGAGTGCAGAGAAGAGTAACAAAGATGGTTGAATGGTTGCAAGAACTGGGCATGTCTAACCTAAAGAAGAGAAGGACTAGGGGTGATTTGATACCAGTCTTCCAATATTTGAGGGGCTGTCACAGACAGAAGGGCGGGGGGGGGGGGGTGTCAACGTATTCTCCGAAGCACCTGAGGGCAGGACAAGAAGTAATGAGTAGAGAGAGATCCAACCTAGAACTAAGGAGAAACTTCCTGACAGAGAGAACAATTAATCAGGAGAACAGCTTGCCTTCAGAAGTTGTGAGTGCTCCATCAGTGGAGGTTTTTAAGAAGTTGGACAACTCTTTGTCCAGAATGGTATAAGGTCGCTTGTTTGAGCAGGGGGTTGGACTAGAAGACCTCCCAAGTTTCCTTCTATTAGATCTATTACTCCCAAGTTTCCTTCTATTAGATCTTCTAGGTCCACACCTTGACCAGTGCAGTAGAGTCTCCATCAGGTGACATCTAGTTTCATGCATCTCAAGCCAAGGAGAGTCCACCACCTTCTGAGTCATTTCGTAGAGCAGCTGATACGATTCATACTGTGGGTTGCTTGCCCACAGATCTAAACAGCGTTGTTCCTTCTCATGGATGACTTGTATCAGAAGAACAGACTCTCAGCATTTAAAAATAATGAAAGACAATTCAGTGTTTTTGTAAAACAAACAGGAAGAGAATAATTGAGACAGAACATTAATGTCAAAAGGTATCTAGACTGATGTTCTGAAAACACAAACTATTTAAAAATACCGTATTTTTCGGAGTATAAGACGCACCTTTTTACCCCCAAAAAGAGGGTGAAAACTTGGGTGTGTCTTATACACCGAATGTAGACCCACCCACCCCCACCCTTTGGCCTCTGTCTTCCAGCAATTTACCTGTTTGCAGCAAAGAGGGAAGAGCCTGTAAATCCAAGCAAGTCACTAGCAGCTTCCCGATGCCCAACTGACTTGCCAGTGAAACTGAAACTGAAACTGCAAAGAGGCAAATAGTTGGGAGAGACAGGCAGATTTTTATTTTTTGCTGAACTGGATGGAAGGGAGTAAGTGAATAACTATAAATGTCTGTAGAATGTTCAAATTATTAGACTTATTTTTTAAAGACTGCTTTATTACTGTTCTAGAGCCAGGGGTCTCCAACCCTGGCAATTTTAAGACTTGTGGACTTCAACTCCCAGGATTCCACAGCCAGCTTTGTTAGCTTTGCTGGCTGTGGAATTCTGGGAGTTGAAGTCCACAAGTCTTAAAGTTGCCAAGGTTGGAGATCCCTGTAAATCTAGACAACTTAACAAAAGCTTTTTAAAATAAATGCTTGCTCTGAAGAGGCCCAGTGCTATTGTATCTTCTTTTAAATAATAGAGAATAATGTATACTTCCAGAAATTTTAATTAATTTTAACAGCTCTGTACAAATATAGTCTGAAATGTAACAGTGTCCTGTTTAGTATTAGAGTTTAGTTACCTTGGAGTAGATCTATTTAAATAATTGGGAGGAGTTAGTGTGACTACATTTAAGAAAACTTTCTGGCATAATGTACATTTCTCCAATTTTTTGCTATTTCTATGGGTCAGGCACACATGCACAGAAATACACAGCACAACAGTGTATATCATCTGTGCTGTTTGCTGTTTGCTGTTTGGCAAATTGCTTGGAGGCAGAGGCCCTTTTTCTTTGTTTTCCTCCCCCAAAACTAAGGTGCATCTTATACTTCAGTGTGTCTTATACTCCAAAAAATACGGTATCTCTGGCTTCAAATCAAAAGGCATATTTACGTGTTGATTCTGCTCTTCCTTGGCAGCTTCAAATGTTTCCATTACAATGAAGAAATCCTTTCAACGCTGAATCTTCAGTAATACCATTCTATTAATGCTCGAGAAGTAATCGTATTAGTATAATTTCGGTCTTAGAAGCAGGCGGTTAAAATGTTCTTCATTGGTAAATTAGTTTAATCTTGGTGCATTTGTGTGAAAACATTACCCTTGTAAATGTTCTGTATGGTAATTACCATAATTGCATTGTCTTCTGTCCTGTCTTACTTTGTATCATGTATTTTTCCTCCTTTTAGCGATACAAATGAAGTCGATGTTCCTATAAATACGAGGGTGGGCACAAAACGGTACATGGCCCCTGAAGTCCTGGATGAAACTCTGAATAAGAATCACTTTCAGCCATATATCATGGCCGACATCTATAGCTTCGGCTTGATCATTTGGGAAATGGCTCGGCGATGCATCACAGGAGGTAAAAAAAAAATCATCACCACCACCACCCCAAACCATCTGCAAATGGAATTTTCTCTGTTCCTCTTTCTCTGAATCCTTTTGCACAACTGTAAATGATAGAGCAACAAAGAGGATTAAGGGTCCGGAGACTAAAACAGGTGAAGGAGAGTTGCAGGAATTGGATATGTCTAGTCCAGTGAAAAGGAGGACCAGGAGTGACAGGATAGCAGTGTTCCCATATTTGAGGGTCTGCCAGAAAGAAGAGGGGGTCCGCCTGTTTTCCAAAGCACCTGAAGGCAGGACAAGAAACAGTGGGTGGAAACTGATCAAGGAGAGAAGCAACCTAGAACTAAGGAGACATTTCCTGACAGTGAAGTCAGTTAACCAGTGATATAGTTTGCCTCCAGAAATCGTGGGTGCTCCATCACTGGAGGCTTTTGAGAAGAGGCTGGACAGCCATTTGTCTGAAATGGTATAGGGTCTCCTGCTTGAGCAAGGGGGTTAGACTAGAATATCTCCAAGGTCGTCTTCTGCTATTCTGTTAAATACTAAAAGTGGCATCTGAACAACCTGGGATAATATAGAACCGTGATGGCGAACCTATGGCACGCGTGCCAGAAGTAGCACACAAAGCCGTCGTCCGTTGCTCTTCTGCTTTTCTGGTTTCTGGCGTGCGCATGCACACCGGCCACCTGGTCTTCCGGTTTCTGGTGTACATCCGTGCGCGAAGACCAGCTGACCAGAGTGCATGTGCGCACCGGAAACTGGAAGATCATCTTCATGGTGCGCGCATGCACACCGGGTGGCTGCTCTTCCGGTTTCCGGCACGTGCGCATGCACTCCCGTTTTGACACTTGGTGCCGAAAAGGTTCACCAACACTGATATAGAATCTGTCATTCTTGAGGTCCTTTTATATAGTGCTCTGTTTTAACTGTAGTTGTGAGGCAATTTTATGTATGGAGAAATAGGAGGCAAATAGAATGGAACGCGGGTGGGCTGTCTAGCGCTGTTCTCCTGACGTTCTTTGGGTCTGATTGGATTTGCTCCAGAAATAGAGAAAGCCACAAATGGCTCTCTTTTCGTTCACAGTATTCTCCAAACCGGGGAAATTGAGCCTGGGAGAGTTTAACTGCAGCCTGACTAAAAGGCACATTTTCTATGGGCCGTAGAGCATAACTCATTCCGATATTTATAGCAGCCGTGAATTTCTTGCAGGGATTGTCGAAGACTACCAACTGCCCTATTACGATATGGTCCCGAACGACCCTTCGTTCGAGGACATGAGAGAGGTGGTTTGCGTGAAGCACCTGCGCCCGGTGGTGTCAAATCGAAGGAATAGCGATGAGGTAAGCACCACCCAAGGAATGACGTCTCTGTGATTTCAGATTTTATTTCTCTTGCTTACCAAAAAGATCCCATGCCTTCTGGTTGGCTTCTGATTGGGATATTTTCATCCACCAGGACTACAAGTTTAGAGTAGACACACAAAAAATGCTTTTCTTTCAAGTTTAGAACAAAACAATGCTATCCACAGTGCTGGAGAACTCGGTCACATCATGTTATTCTGAGAAATCGTTTTGCTGAACAATTAATGCAACATCAAAGCGCTTTGAATATAATAATGTTCAGAGGACACCTTTAAAGTTGATTACTTTGTTAATGTTTTTGCCAATAGATTATCCATACATGTAAAGCACTGTTTTGTCTTAAAATACTAAGAGTAGATATTTAAAATGCTTTTATTTCCTAAAATCTAGTTTATGTATATATACCCAATTACTAGACTCTCTTAAAAAGAGACCTTCTTAAATTAGTTTTTATGTTCTTTGCCTCTTAGTATTATTATTGCCTCTGTTTTTTATTTATCCTTTACTGCAAAATAAAGGATACCACAGTAGTTAACTCCAAAGTAAAGGATACTACAGTAGTTAACTCCAAAATAAAGGATACTACAGTAGTTTCATCCTTTAATGTATGCTATTTAGTCCTCTGTTACTAGTTTTCTGGCATTTCTTTTTCTCATTCCTTTCTCCATCTGCGCTTCTCTCTCATTAAGCCCAGGAATTCCATTATTATTATGGAATTCCTAGTCAATTTTATCTGCTTTGGAGTTTTCCCATGCATGACCTAATATTATTTTTCTTTGTATGACCAGTTGTAAATTGGGCATAATGGGGCTAGCGTATGTTACACGGTTGGTTATTTCGGTGTATTCCTTTCTATGAGATTTTCTTTTCTGTTCTGTTTCCAGTGTTTAAGAGCCATACTGAAATTAATGTGCGAATGCTGGGCCCACAACCCAGCCTCTAGACTGACCGCCTTGAGGATTAAGAAAACCCTGGGCAAGATGGTGGAATCACAAGATGTTAAGATTTGACAAAGAAACATCGCAGAAGAGTGAATTTGGGACTCTTAGAACTGTTCACTCAACCCAGAGCAGGTTTGGTGGGATCAGGAGAGGACATCTGACTTTCTGCCCACACTTCCTCGCTAATTCTACAGGCTGCCAACAAATATTAAATTTTAAGAAGAACATGGGATCCGCGCACACAATACGATACATGCATGGATGGCCTTGTCTTTTTTTTTTTTTTTAATTTTGAGCTGCATTAAGATTTTCATCCCAGTTTTAGAATCCCATCGGTTTCTTTAGGGCTGAATTGAACATTCAGATTGATCGCGCTTTCTGTGAAAGCCTTAAGTTACATGAATGCAACAGCAACGAAAGAAACCAAAAAATATCAAGCTTTTGGTCTCCTACCTGATGTTACCTAATCAGGACTTGACCGAATAGCCTGTGTGTCTGGGACACTTAAGTAATTGGACAGACCCTTAAGTCTTCTACAATGTTGTGCCAGGACTATTTCTCCCGTGTTTGGAGTACTTAAGAAGCCATTCAGTTTTGTGCAAAGCTACAGTTTCTTTTTTTTTTCACGACGCCTTTGAGATGCGAAGAAGACTTACTTCTACCTTCCTTTTGTGTTTGCATCAAGGATGACCCGAAATCAAACAACCCGTATAAATTTGTGCTCAGCTTTCTTTCAAGTTTGATGCAAAGATCGGAATCAATATCCAGGGCTATTCCTGAAGACCCGAGTCCGCCACATCGAACCGCAGAATCGCTTTGATCATTTTTAAGTGCCTGTAATCTTGTACTGTAAACCGTGCCATAGCTGGTTGGTGGTTTTTTTGTTTTGTTTTTGTTTTGTTTTGAAAAGGGAAATTATTTATGCAGTATGCAGAGTGCTTTTACTTCCTGCTCTTTGTATGTGTGTAAACATGCCGTGCAGAGATCTGAAAATAATTTTCAAAGTCATTAGGTGCCATTAGAAACACACCTGCCGAATGTGACACTTTTGAATAGTGTGTTGGAATAGATGCATGGATATTACACAAGCGTTTAAATTTTCCTTTCAGAAGCATTCGGTAGAAAATTTAATGCAGGGGTCTCCATCCTTGGCAACTTTAAGACTTGTGGACTTCAACACCCAGAATTCCCCAGCCAGCATGGCTGGCTGGGGAATTCTGGGAATTGAAGTCCACGGTTCTTAAAGTTGCCAAGGTTGGACACACTTGCTTTAATGCAACTTGAGTATGAATTCAAGCAACAATGGCATGTAAGGGATTTTGGGTCAGGCAATACACAGCAGTATTTGTTTAATTTATAACTTGGTGTACACATTTTATTTAACATTTCTTTAAGTCACTTGCTCATTCAGCAATGCCTTTAAGTATTAGTGCATATTCCTCCAAACGGATAATAGGTACATAAGCTACGGATTAATTTATTGGGAAGGCAGCAAACGACGGACAACATTTTGCCAGCGGTCCTTAGTGAAAGACCCATTCTTCTGTCCATTGCTCAGAAGGTAGTGTAAGGTTCTGAAACTTACCTCATGTCTTGTTTTCCACAAGCAGTTCAAGATTACTCGGGACAAACCAAATTATTAATGTAGACCAGCTTTTTTTCCCCCGCCTTCTGTGCGTTGCGAGATTTCTCTCTACCTTCCATACCGCTATGTCCAATAAGGACCGCTCATCCGCCAGGTGCCAACACCAGTATGGTTCGCAACCCGATGACATTCTAGAGATCCAGATACCTAACTTTCTGATTTTTCTCTTAATTTTGAAACAACCTCTGTAGCGGTGAGCAACTACCGTCGTCTTGTAGTGATCTTCTGAGGGCTGTGTGTTGAGAATGCAGATAAGAAACCCCGGTCTAGCCAAATTCTTTTAAATTAAAATTCCATTTAAGCCAAGATTTGTTTACAAAAAAAATCACGCCTCTTTGGAAATTTTGGTGAGGAGTATGTCAGTTTATTTGGCCGGTGTATTTCCGCTTTTAAGTGCCATGTAGGGTGGTCAACTTTTAGTAGTGTTGTAAGTGCTGACTTTTAATATTCACATTTTTTAAAGCTTTAGAATGCAAGACAATCTAGTTAATGTCATATTTAGTCAGAGCCTTTGCTCTTTGGATCTGGTTAAGCCTCCTAATTTGTTGTTCTATCTATGAATTGTTAAATATCCTTTACATTTTCTTAACACACCTTAGTATAGATCAGCTGTGGTCTGGTGATCTCCCAATAGGATAAGGGTTACAGTTTCCAGAGGGGACTACAGCTGCGTAACGCAGTGAGCTCCCTTCGTTTCAAAATCACCCACATTGGCGTAATCAAAGCAACACATTCCTGAATGAAAAGCACCAATTTTTCTCTCTGTGTGTGCAATTTAACAGTAGGAGAATAATTCACAGTCAGAACTCCTGAGATTAATCATATTAGTTTAATTCCGTTCTAGAAAATGATGTCATTTATTTGACTACTAACTCTTTACCTTAACTCTTACCTTACTCTTTCAGCTAGCTTGTTATTATCAATCACAGTACACAGGAGTAAATTTCACGGTATGTTTGTGGCAGGAACCTGCCTCGCAGCCTTGCTTCTTTAACTGAAAAAAAAAAGCATAGCTTCTCCTTAATATTCCCCAGGCTGTCAATCACTTAGTATGTAATTCAACAGGTCTCTTCCAGCGCCTTAGTTTTATTGATACATCTTCCAACCCACGTTGCCTTTTTTTGAAGTGCATATTTATCACAGGTCACTTGGTGGACCTGAGCAAAACAATGATCAGATGCCTTTTGTTGAACTTACAACTTAGAACTGGTTGTTCTAAGACAGTGATGGCGAACCTTTTTTCCCTCAGGTGCCGAAAGCGCGTGCACACGTGCTATCGCGCATGCGCGAGTGCCCACACCCATAATTCAATCCTTGGGGAGGGCGAAAATGGCCTCCCCCACCACCCTGGAGGCCATCTGGAGGCAGAAACAGCCCATTTCCCAACTTCTGGTGGGCCTAGTAGGCCCGTTTTTCGTCCTCTCCAGGATCCAGAGGCTTCCCTGGAGCTTGGGGAGGGTGAAAATGCCCTTTCCTGCCCGCTGGAGGCCCTCCAGAAGCCGAAAACACCCTCCCAGAGCCTCTGTGCGAGCCGAAAATCAGATGGCTGGAGTGCACATGCACACTGGAGCTGAGCTAGGGCAACGGCTCGCGTGCCGGTGGCACGCGTGCCATAGGTTCGCCATCACTGTTCTAAGACGATGGATAATTCAGAATTTCCTACTTTCGCGTGCAAAGGAGACTGGACACTCTATGTCTCCATCTCTTGTGGGATGAAACTCTTCTTGGGACCCGATAGGTCTAACACAGATGGCCAAGCTGGGCTACGCAAAATTGTGTGGTGTGCTTGGTTCAACCACCATTAATGGGGAATGTTTGTGGCAGTGTAAGGGAAGGATTTTGAGAACATTTCAGCCGACTGTTGCAAGGAAATAAAGAAACAGGATGTTCATTCTAGCAAGAGTGAACTGTGCAGAAGTTGTCAGAATTCGATACGGTTTTGCTTTGTGTTTTAAACCAGGGGTCTCCAACCGTGGCAACTTTAGGACTTGTGGACTTCAACTCCCAGAATTCCCCACCCCAGCATGGTCTTAAAGTTGCCAAGGTTGGAGACCCCTGGTTTAAACTAATGGCCTTCTTACGTAACAGCCTTATCTTTACAAATTGTGCTTTTCAGTCCAGTTGCAAATTGTGCTTTTCAGTCCAGCAGTCCAGAGAGTACGTACCTCTTCTTCCAAAAAATACTTTGTAATGTCTTCCATTATGTGCTGCGCAGATTGATGCCTGACCAACAGGTATGTGCCTTTGAACTGTGCTTTTAAGAAAACCTTCCACCTTAAAAAGCGCTTGGGAATGGAAGCCTTGAGATTAATACAAAATCATCAGAAGAAAATGTTCCTGATTGTAGGGGAAGAAGATCTCCATATGTTTTACTCCTTGTTGGGGAAATGAATGGTGTTAGAAGCAACAGACAGGTCTGGCTACTTTCTAGGCATTTGGCAGTTAGTAGCCATTCACGTAACCCCAAGCAAGATTCACCTTTTTTACTCTAAAATGTTCCTCCTGTTATGATCTGCTCAGTGAGCCTTCTGCTCCTTGAAGTTGTCTATTAATTTTCATGCTGTGGGACAAGACATTAATTACAGAGTAGTAAATGAAAGATTTATATCTCCATTAGCATAATGCTGCCAAATGCCACCGTAATTTCGGAGACGAAACACCCTTTGCAAAAAGAACGAATCTTATTGGTGCCATTAAACAATCCAAGAGCCTCACATGCCATCAAAGGTCTGCCTGTCCTGAAGGGCTGGTATCAATGTTTCCCAACCTTGGCAACTTGAAGATATCTGGACTTCAACTCCCAGAATTCCCCAGCCAGCGAATGCTGGCTGGGGAATTCTGGGAGTTGAAGTCCAGATATCTTCAAGTTGCCAAGGTTGGGAAACACTGGCTGGTATCAATCAGCCTTCCATGTTTCAAGGTCATTTGTCAGTGGATCCAGTTGGTTCAGTTTACACCACCTAAAGCACGGAGGGCAGAAAGATCCTCTCCAGCTCTCACAAGCACCGGAAACAGAGAGAAAGAGCATGCAAAAATCAACTTGCAATCGTGTCAACCGATCCTAAGTGAGAATGTGCCAAATTCCTCTGGGTGGTGTATGGGGAAGGTTTGGTCTTCGGTGAAACTGTCTTGGATTGGATCCATTTTCTGGTCTGGTGACAGCGGTTAAATAGAAAGTTGCTCTTGCCTTTTTTTTTTTCCTTTTTTTCTTTTTTTCTTTTCTTGTTTTGCTAAATTTTCAGTGCTTGTGAGTCTTCTCACAGTCCATTGTGGTGGCAAATGCTGGTTTGCGAGGCAGGGAGATCACCACAAACAGGCTGTAGCATGAGCTGAAAAGGATGTTGCCACGTTTTGGGGGGGGAGAACCCTCCATAATAAAGAAATGTCCCTGTCTTGCCTCAATATTTTTTTAAACGGGTGGGTTCTTCAAGTTAAAGGCTTGTTACTGGTGTAATAAATGTGGAACGAACAATGCTTTTTGTCCAGACTCAAATCATCTCATCATAGTTTTGCCTAATGACCTTGAATGCAGTATAGAAGTTCACTTCATGTACTCTTACATGCTCTGGCTTATTCCTGCCTTATATAAAAATGTGTTATATTGTATACAGAAAGAATAATGTAGCTGACTTTAGAGACCATGTAAATAAAGAAGAGAGGGTGAAAACAGCAAGCTTGATTATATTCCTTTTGTTAAAGATTTCCAGACGTCGTCGAATGTTTTTTAAAATGTACTGGGCGATTACTTTTTTTTTTTTTGTATCACATCCATTTTAAAAGGTGCCTTATGTTTACCATGAATTGCTTTGTTCTGTACACAAGTTTATGTCACTGTATCTTTTTTTTTTTGAGTAAATAATCTTATTTTAGTAAACGTTAGTAATATATTTGTTCCTGAGCAGTTTTAATATTGGGTGGCTGCAGAATTCCAAATCTACGGTGGTCTCTCTTGCTTTTGAAAAAAAAGCATGGGAAAAATATGTGCTCAAGTAATAGAAAACGCGTCTGTTCAGAAAAATAGCACAGCTGTTTCAGCTACATTAAAAAATGGTGAAGATGCATGGAGGGGAAAAGGGTGGATGGATGGATGGATGGATGTTTGGGTGGGTAGGTGAATGGATATTTGGATGGATGGATGGACACTAAATTGATGGAGAATATTTATAGTTCAGGGTTGAAATGAGGGGTCCTGGGTGCTCTTTAAGTTTGGCTGTTTTCTTGCAGACGTTTCATGAGTTCATCAGTGACTGATGATGCTACCTAATTTGGACCATGAAGTCTCTATCTTTTTTTTAAAGATAGAGATTTTTGGGGGTGAATGCTAGATGTTTTTTAACTTTTGTAGTTTTTAATTGTTATGATTTTATATTGATAAATGGATTTGACATGTTGTGAGCCGCCCAGAGTCCCCCGGGAGTTGGGCGGCGTACAAATCTATTTAAATAAAATAAATAAATAAATAAATAAAGCTCAGAGAGCACCAAGGACCTCTCAGTCATTAAATCATAGGATTTAAATATGTCACACTTACTACAAAAATTAAACATGACATACTTTGGTTGGGTATGATTTTTAAAGAAATTTTTCAGTCATAGATACAGTCCTTGCTTTCAACCGGTCTTAAACACGAGTACTATTAACTGGGTGTGGCTAATTCATTTACTCAATTTTATGCAGAGACCTTTCCTTGAGTTTCTTCATTTTTAAATTGCTTGGAATCCATTGCAGCAGAAGGAAATTGGTTAAGAGACAGCAGTTGAATCCCAGTCCTGTATTTTGCACAGAATGTGCTTAAAATTGTGTGCCAGATTCACTCCCAACTTGGTAAGTTGCTGTCCGTGTATTTAAATCAGAATCCAACTAGGAGTTGTTTGCCCCTGCGCCATGCAGTGAAATTAGTACCCAAAGTGATCTTCGGCATGTACAAAAAAGGATTATTCTTAGTTGGTGTAGTGATCACATTTATTATGGCTCAGAATCGGGGAGGACATTGTACATCGTCAAGAAATGGTGCAATAACATTACAAAGGGATACGAGAATAACATTTTATCCTCATCTTTATATGTCCCCTGTTGACTCAAGCATATTACACATCTGCGGTGTTGCTGATACAATTTCCAGTCAAACAGCATCACTTGTTTAATAGTTAGCTGTGATTCTCAATGGTGGATTAGCTGGTGTATTTGCTATTTTATGTAATGCTTATATGGAAGCAATATTCCTACCCAAAAATGCAACCCCTGTCTCTGTTGGTATGCCAGCTGTAGAGAGACTTGATTAATATAAGCTTCACTATTTTTTTTAAAGATAGAGATTTTTTGGGGTGAAGCTTATATTCATTCCGGACATTCTTCTAACCAAACTAAACCGGCTAGTGGTACCTGAACACACTTGTAAGTGGATCACAAGCTTCCTAACAGACAGGAAGCAGCAGGTGAAGCTAAGCAGAATCACATCAGATACCTGTACAATTAGCACAGGGGCTCCCCAAGGCTGTGTGCTCTCTCCACTTCTCTCTATATACCAATGACTGCATCTCAAATGATCCATCTGTTAAACTACTGAAGTTCGCAGATGACACAACAGTGATCGGTCTCATTCGGGACAACGAAACCGCATATAGAGAGGTTGAACAACTAGCCTCGTGGTGCAACCGGAACAATCTGGAACTGAACACCCTCAAAACTGTAGAAACGGTGGTAGACTTTAGGAGAAACCCTCCCATACTACCACCTCTTACAATACTAGACAACACAGTAGCAACAGTAGAGACCTTCAAATGTCTAGGTTCTATCATATCTCAAGACCTAAAAGGTACACCTAACATCAAAAGCGTCATCAAAAAAGCACAACAAAGAATGTTATTTCTGCGCCAACTCTGAAAGCTCAAACTGCCCAAGGAGCTGCTGATACAGTTCTACAGAGGAATCATTGAGTCTGTCATCTGCACCTCTATAACTGTCTGGTTTGGTTCTGCAACCAACAAGACAGACACAGACTTCAGAGGATACTCAGAACTGCAAAAAAAAAATTGCTACCAACCTGCCTTCCATTGAGGACCTGTATACTGCACGGGCCAAAAAGAGGGCTGTGAAAATATTTACAGACCCCTCACATCCTGGACACAAACTGTTTAAACTCCTACCCTCAAAACGATGCTATAGAGCACTGCACACCAGAACAACTAGACACAAGAACAGTTTTCCCCCGAACGCCATCACTCTGTTAAACAAATAATTCCTTCAACACTGTCAAACTATTCACTAAGTCTGCACTACTATTAATCATCTCATCGTTCCTATCACCCATCTCCTCCCACTTATGAGTGCATGACTGTAACTTCGTTGCCTGTATCCTTACGATTTATATTTATTGTTTCCCAGTATGATTTGATTGCTTATTTGTACCCTATGACAATCATTGTGTTGAACCTGATGATTCTTGACGAATGTATCTTGTCTTTTTATGTACACTGAGAGCATATGCACCAAAGACAAATTCCTTGTGTGTCCAATCACATTTGGCCAATAAAGAATTCTATTCTATTCTATTCTATTCTATTCTATTCTATTCTATTCTATTCTATTCTATTCTATATAGATACATGTGTGTACAGATAAGCCTTGACTTATGACTACAATTGAGCGTAAAATTTCTGCTTAGTGAGATAGTTGTTAAATGAGTTTTGCCCCATTTTATGACCTTGCCTGCCACAGTTGTTAAGTGAATCACTGCAGTTGTTAAGTGTCATGCCCCCAGTCTGAATTTGCAGGGGAAGATGAGCTGGAAGAAGAGCCGACAAAGATCGAGAGGGCGGCTCCGTTGGCCTTGGAGGAAATTGGGGAAGGGCCGAGTCAGTTCCAGGCAAGGCTTTTCTGAATTAGTAAGGCCTTCAGACAGGAAGGATCTGGAGAGGCAGAGCTCAGGCGAAGAGCAAGGACCACTCCCTCCTTATCCTAGAGCATGGAGAGAAGAGAAGGCAAGAACAACGCCGACTGAGCCAGCTACGAGGGAGGAGAGTGCCCCGCCCCCCTTCACAAGGCATACCTGGGGACTGAGATGTAAGAAGGTGCTGGTAAGGAGGTGCTGGTGGTTTGTCGGGAACAAGCGTTGAATCTGTGGAGCCTTGTATGCACTTGCCGACGCCTGGAGGTTACTGTTTGGCTAAACCTGGCTTATTGGGCTGCTGGCCCTCGTTACTGTTTAGCTTAACCTGGCTTACTGGACTTCTGGCCCTGGTTACTGTTTGCCTAACCTGGCTTATTGGACTGCTAGCTCTGGTTGCTGTTTGCCTAACCTGGCTTACTGGACTGCTGGCCCTGGTTACTGTTTGCCTAACCTGGCTTACTGGACTACTCGCAGCCAGAGGCTGCTGAAGGTGCGTGTGAGAGCTTTGCTCCAGGACTTGTAGTAAACGTGGGGACTTTGGGGGCAAAGTTGGATCAATAAAGGGGAGTTAGACCTGTTCTCTGGCTGTGTTGCTTTCGTGCCACGCCATGCATCATCATATTAAGTTAGTAACAAGGTTAGGAAGTGAATTTGACTTCCCCATTGACTTCGCTTGCCAAAAGGTCACAAAAGGTGATCACATGATCCCAGGACACTGCGGCCGTCATAAATATGAGTCAGTTGCCAAGCGTCTGAATTTTGATCACATGACCACGGGGATACTGCAACAGTTGTAAGTGTAAAAAACTATCATAAGTCACTTTTTTCAGTGCCATTGTAATTTTGAACTATCACTAAATGAATATTGTAAGTTGAGGACTACTTATAGGGGTTTTTTGGCAATTGCCTTTAAAAAAATCCCATCCGAATTATAGCATGATATCAGCTGGAGGTATCCTGATATAAACACCAACTACTGTAGGTTCAGTTTTGCATAGCTTCCATTCTTGGCCAAAGGCAAATTAATTATGTCAAAAATGGCTTATTTCTTATTTCTTAACGTATATTTGCGAAACCACTGATTTTATCCATCCTTGCTTTTTTTTAAAAGTATTACTAGAAATAAATTGGAACCATGCCCTGAAAAGGAATTATCTTTTTAAAAATGTTTTCCATTCATCAGGTGAGTTTCATCCAGAGGTGGGATTCAGCAGGTTCTGACCAGTTCTGGAGAACTGGTAGCGGAAATTTTGAGTAGTTCGGAGAACCGGTAAATACCACCTCTGGCTGGCCCCGCCCCCATCTATTCTCTGCCTCCTGGGTTCCAGCTGATTGGGAAGAAATGGGGATTTTGCAGTATCCTTCCCCTGGAGTGGGGTGGGAATGGAGATTTTGCAGTATCCTTCCCCTGCCATGCCCACCAAGCCACACCACACCCACCAAGCCACACCCACAGAACCGGTAGTTTAAAAAAATTGAATCCCACCACTGGGTTTGATCCCAGAGTTTTCAGCATATGAATTTTGGAAATAATCACTCCAAATACATTTAATACAGGATGTTAAAAAAAATTCGGGCTCAGGAAGGTCAACAAAGTGAAATATTTCTGACAATGATCATCTTTAAACAACACTTTTTACGATTGGGTCTCTTTGGGTTGATCTCTGTTAACGACCTGCAGATCATTCAAGAGGATGGGAGAAATGCCTCAGTGCTCTTCTTGGGGTTCTAATCTTTCGGTATGACTATAGATCAAGGGTGTCAAATTCGACCTGGGGGCTGGATCCAGCCTGCGGGGTGCTTAGAACTGGCCTGCTGGCTGCCCTAGAAACAGCAAAGGACTGGTCCGCAGTGCCTCTGCCAGCAAAAATGGAGGTTGGGAGGGCTGTGCCTGGCCTTCCCAGGCTCCGTTTTCAGCCACAACGGCCTCCTGCCGCCCTCTGTCAGCGAAAGAGGAGCTTGGGGGGGGTGGCCTCCTCGAGCTCCCTTTTCAATGGCAGAGGGTGGCAGGAGGCCATCGCAGCTGAAAACAGAGCTTGGGAGCCCGTTTTCACTGGCAGAGTGCTCGTGCCACCACAGACACACACACACACGACACAAGTGATGTCAAGCTGGCCATGCCCACCCTGGCTACATCCACCCCAGCCCCCAGGGTCAAACACAACCATGATGCGGCCCTCAATGAAATCGAGTTTGACACACCTGCTATAGATGGTGCAGGAAGAAACAAACTGCATCCACTAAACCAGGGGTGGGCAAACTATGGTTCTTTGAGGACCTGTGGACTTCAATTCCCAGAATTCCTGAGCCAGCCATGCATGCATGGCTGGCTCAGGAATTCTGGGAGTTGAAGTCCACAGGTCCTCAAAGAACCAGAGTTTGCCCACCCCTGTGCTAAACAAAGTAGTTTCTTTGGACAATATGAGACACAAAGTTGGGTTTTTCCATGGATGGGTTCCAGAAGCATTGCTCTCTCTTCCTAGTTATAGTCTGGTTCTGCAAATGTGGCTGTTGGAATCGGACATGACATTTTATTTATAAAATTTATTTGCCGCCCATCTTGTATCCAACAATTCTGGGGCGGCTGACAACACAAAAATGTTGAGGACAACAAAGGGAAAAAATGTCACAAGCACCTGCCTCGTGGCCAGTTGAAGAAACCGATTGTCTTCTGCAACTCTACCTCTCTTGAGCTGTGGCTAAGCAGCTACTGAAGTCCTTCTAGAAAGCATTGCTGAGCTAATGTCCTAGCGCAGAGAAAACAGGTCGTTCATTGAAACATCAAATTGACTGCGCTCACAGGAAGACCTCTGACATCATCAAAGTATCCGTTCTCAGGTTTTCAGTAGCAGGAATCCTGCCATGCTCAGCCCAACTGTGTTCTGTCTCACTGTGGCCCCTTGCACCACTTCAAACCACATCAGGTCTTCCTTCTCCAGCTCCACCAGGGCGAAGACAGTTGTATAACCACTGCTGGATTTCTTCTTCTTGTTTATTAGAGTCATTCTGTGGCCATTGCTGAAAACTAGTTGTCCCAAAGCAGGTCCTGGGGGAAACTCGGTACCGACCGCCACCATATAAACCCCGTTATGAGATGCCTTGAAGCGGCCGAGTTCGTGAGAGTAACCTCCTCCATAGTTAAGGTAGGTACGGTTAAAGACGGAGGGTTTCTCTTTATCTTCGGCATATTGCACATAAAAAGCCACCGCTGTGCCTGGAGGTAAGAAAAAGGAAAAATTAGGGGATGCAAACAGAATTCCACGTAACTGTAGCACTTATGAAGTAACCGTAGACATTCTAGTGATGTTCTTCCAAACCAGCTTGGAAATGAATATTAAGACAGAGGCCAACATTCAAGATAAATCTTAGTCCCGAATTTTTATCTGATCCAGATTGTGATTCCCAGTTTTCCCCAGTCATCTAAGACTCTCTCCATCTCCCTCTTCCATCCTTGCTACCTCCTCAAATATATTCTATATCTTAACTTAATGGTGATGTCAGAGGTGGGCGTCACATATCGTAACAACCGGTTCACCCAGCACCGGAAATGTGAACATGCACGTGCCATCTATGCATGCACGTGGTGTCACAAAACACGGGAATTAACTCATGTGCGCCATCTGCACATGTGTGCAGCATCACAAAACATGGGAATTCGCTCGCGTGTGCCATCTGCACATGCGTGCAGCATCACAAAACATGGGAATTTGCGCGTGTGCACCTAATGGATGCATGTTCCAACCCCAAGGATAGGGTTGCGCAACTACCGGTTTGCCCGAACTGGTCCGAACTGGCAGCAGTCCACCACTGGGTGATGTCAAGAACTGCACTGTCACAAGGAGTTCTAACATCTCGCCATACCATCAGTAGGCCCCACAGCTTCATTGACTGAAGTTTCTACGGGCGATTCTGCTCAATACAATAATTCCTCATCTTTTGTGTGTTTGCGCTAAATGCTCCCCTATAGAGAGATGAGAAATAAGGACTCTGTGCAGGCTTGAGCTATCAAGGGGCTTGACATGGATATAAGTCAGGGGTCAGCAACCTTAAACACTCAAAGAGCCATTTGGACCCGTTTCCCACAGAAAAAAAAACACAGGGAGCCACAAAATCCTTCCTGTGCTTGACTATTTCCTGAGCGGCCACAGAACTAACATATGTAGTTGAATTAAACGTTCTGTTTTCTTCTGAAACTTTGCTTTTCGTGGATTTATCCATGGTTGGCCTACCGGGGGCCAAAAAGCTCAATAAATTCCGTGCCAGTAGGTATCGCACATTGGTGGTTATGATGCATATTTTGAGTGACAGGGAGCCGCAGCAGAGAGATGAAAGAGCCACATGCGACTCCAGAGCCGCGGGTTGCTGACCCCTGATGTAAGTGGAGACTGATGGTCGTCTCCAGTTTAGACAATATGTTTCTCCAACAATACAAGCCACACCCATGAAACAAAGTAGTTTGTTTGGACAATATGGTGCACAAATCACAACTATTGGTGCTCAGTGTATGGATAAACACAACTCACAGCGCCTTCTCTGGATCTGTAGAGGTGGAGCTATCCATAAGAAGATCAACCATGTCCAAAGAGGACTTTTTTTTCTTATCCAAAAGGTGAAAATAGGATAATATTTCCCTTCCTCATTCTATGAAGGAGAAAAACAAAGGCCTCTAGGAAACAGACAAAACACAGTCTACTTCTGGGATTAGACGCACAACTCAACCACCAAAGCGAAGCACAAGAAGTCCTGAAAACCTCCCACCCAACATTGTCTCAGTGAAGGAGGTGGACACCAGAAGGTGGCATCTGCTCTGCACTTCAACGAAGGGCCCTGCGATGCCATCTGGGAAACAACAATTCAGCTTGGGAAGAGAAAGATGGCCAGGAGATGTCGCTGCTACAAAGCAAAATAACTTCACCGGAAAAGAAAAATACTTGAAACTCAGACTTTAATCAGGCAGCTTTCTGAAGATCCCTTTTAGCTGTTGTCATCTTATTGATAAGCTCCAACTTTTTTTTATAAACTGGGTGGTTATTTTCCTAAGCTTTTTAAAAAAACTCTGGGTTATTACCTCTCCATATTTAATAGAGATACTGAAAGCTAACCAAGGGCAGAGGGTACACTTTTCACTCTGAATCTCTGGTACAATATGCTTTTGTATATAATATGTGTGTTTTTTTCATCCCAGCAGAGCAAAGAGCATTTGTAGATTATATTCATAGCCTCATGTTCTCTTTGTATTTGATTATCTAGTACTTGATCATTCTATTCTACCTCCCCAAACAGACACTGAAACTGAAAAATGTGCATTAGTGGTAAATAGATCCAGGTCTTTGACAAAATTTCCTTTTTTAACTGAATCATTTCTTTGGCATTTCCCTTCTGAGAGGCACTACAATCACAGCTGGGGCTGGAACTTCCCTCCCTGAGCAAGTCACTAAGTGAGTTCGGCCTGATTTGACAACCTCTTTTTCCCAGAAAAACACTGTGGTCGTTAAATGAATCGTGGGTCATTATCTGGCTTCCCCCACTGACTTAGCTTCTTGAATGCACTGACGAGATTACCTAGTTTGGGTAATGAAACATCTGTAAGAAAACATCTAAGATCAAAGAGTACCAAGGACACTACAATTCAACCCTGAACTTCGAATATTCTCTTCTGTTGGTATCATCCAACTTCTCTGGCCATCCAGCTCAGTGTTTCATGATCTTGACAAAATCCAGCATGCAAGTCCACTCCCAACATTCCCAGAAATGGCTACCACTACCGCTGCCCTTGGCCTACACATCTGGTGTCCCCAAGGTTGTGAAACACAAAACTGAGATTTCAATGCAACCTGCGGAAATTGGGCAGCGGACATCTAAGGTTTCTGAGTTTTCCCAGCATTCCGGATCTTTTCCATCCAGAATCAAAAATTGAAAACCCACCTCCCTCCATCAGTCTCTTCAGCAAAATTAACAGAATAACTGAGTTGGAAGGGTCCTTGGAGGTCTTCTAGTCCAACCTTCTGCTCAAGCAGAAGACCCTATACCCGTGATGGTGAATCTACGGCATGTGTGCCAGAGGTGGCATGCAGAACCCTCTCTGCTGGCATGCACGCTGTCGCCCCAGGTCAGATCTCCGTGGCGTTTGTTTCATGAGCTTCTGTTTCCCTGTAAATGACGAAACAGAAGCTCATGAAAGAAAAAGATCTTACCTCTTGCTGCGCTGCCAGTGTTGGGTTACCCCGCCTCCCGCCAGCCAGCTGGTCTTTGGGTCTCTGCTGCGCATGTGCCCATGTCCGTGAATGCACATGTTCACGCATGTCTGCGCGTGTGCATGTTTGCATACATTTGTGCATGTCTGCACAAGCGTATTTCTGCGCATGTCTATGCATGCGCATGTTCACCCATGTCCATGCATGCACACATTCGTGCATGTCCATGCTTGCACGTGTGCATGTCCATGCATGTGGCCATTTGCGCTCGCGCACACCTTTCAGTTTGTGCATGAACGCGCACAGTTTGGCCACTCGGTATCTAAAAGGTTAGCCATTACTGCCCTATACCAGTGATGGCATGCCAAAAGGGGGGGTGCAGGGGGCGCGTGCGTGCGTGCCCTCACCCATAATTCCATGCGCCCCACCCATGCATGTGCGTGTGACCCCCCCTCCTGGCACGCAATGGCACACCCGTTTTTCGCTCTACCCAGGCTTCAGAGCCTTTCTAGGAGCCTGGGGAGGGCGAAAACTGCCTTCCCCACCCCCACCCCCCGGAGGCCAGAAATGGCCCTTTCCCAACTTCTTCAAGTTCAACCGGAAGTCGGCAGACAAAACGTTTTCAGCCTCTGGAAGACCTCCAGGGGACGGGGGAGGCCGTTTTTGCCCTCCCCAGGTTCCTAGAAAGGCTCTGGTGCTTGGGAAGAGCAAAAAATGGGCCTCCCCCACCCACTCCGGAGGCTGAAAACAGGCTGTATCCCGACTCCCAGTGGGCCCAGAAGGCCCGAAAATCAGCTGGCCGGCACGCATGACTTGAGCTCACGTGCCCACCGATATGGCTTCATGTGCCACTTGTGGCACACGTGCCATAGGTTCACCATCACGATCCTATACCATTTCAGACAAGTGACTATTCAGTCTCTTCTTAAAAGGGTGATGGAGCAGCCACAACTTCTGAAGGCAAGCCATTCCACTGATTATTTGTTCTGTCAGGAAATTTCTCCTCAGTTCTAGGTTGAATCTCTCTTTGATTAGTTTCCATCCATTGTTTCTTGTCTTGCCTTCTGGCGCTTTGGAAAATAAGTTGACCCCCCTCTTTTTTGTGGCAGCCCCTCAAATATTGGAGCTCTGCTGTTCTGTCATCCCTAGTCCTTCTTTTCTCTCGACTAGCCATATCAAATTTCTGAAAGTGTTCTTCATACGTTTTAGCCTCCAGCCTCCTAATGAGGATGTAGACAAGGCCATAGGAGCGATGAGCTCCGCCACCTGTTTATTGGACCCGTGCCCCTCCTGGCTGGTTTCGGCCACCAGGGAGGTGTCACGCGGCTGGCTCCAGGCATTGGTCAACGCTTCCTTGAGAGAGGGGTCCGTCCCGCAGCCCTTAAAAGCTGCGGTGGTGAGACCCCTCCTCAAGAAGCCTTCCCTGGACCCGGCGGATTTAAAGAACTTCCGTCCAGTCTCCAACCTTCCCTTCGCGGGGAAGGTTGTTGAGAAAGTGGTGGCGCTCCAGCTCCTACGGCTGTTGGATGACACGGATTTTCTGGATCCCTTTCAATCAGGTTTCAGGCGCGGCTACAGTACGGAAACGGCTTTGGTCACCCTGATGGATGATCTCTGGCGAGCCCGGGATGGAGGTCATTCCTCTATCCTGGTGCTACTTGACCTCTCAGCGGCCTTCGATACCATTGACCATGGTATCCTTCTGCGTCGTCTCGGAGAGGTGGGGGTGGGCGGCACTGTTTTGCAGTGGTTCTCCTCCTTCCTCTCTGACAGGACGCAGTCGGTGCTGACAGGGGGGCAGAGGTCGAGCCCTAGGCCCCTACTATGTGGGGTGCCTCAGGGCTCGGTCCTCTCGCCCATCCTGTTTAATATCTACATGAAGCCACTGGGTGAGATCATCCGATGACACGGGGTGAGGTATCAGCAATATGCTGATGATACCCAGTTGTACATCTCCACCCCGTCTCAATTTGGGAAAGCCGTAGACGTAATGGGCCGCTGCCTGGATGATGTTAGGGTCTGGATGGGGAAGAACCGGCTAAAACTTAACCCTGACAAGACTGAGTGGTTATGGATACTGCCTCCTAAGGACGTGACCAACTGTCCCTCCTTGGTTCTTGGGGGAGAGAAATTAGCTCCCTCAGAACGGGTCCGCAATTTGGGTGTCCTCCTAGATCCACAGCTTAAATTGGAACAACATCTTTCAGCTGTGGCTAGGGGGACCTTTGCACAAGTACGTCTTGTGCACCAATTGCGACCCTACTTGGAGAGGGAGGCACTTCTCACAGTCACTCATGCCCTCATCACCTCACGGCTGGATTACTGCAATGCGCTCTACATGGGGCTACCCTTGAAGAGTGTCCGGCGACTGCAACTGGTGCAAAATGCAGCTGCGTGAGCTGTGGTGAGTGCTCCTAGATGCACCCACGTAACACCAATTCTCCGCCAGCTGCATTGGTTGCCCATTAGTCTCCGGATCCAATTCAAGGTGTTGGTCGTTACCTTTAAAGCCCTACATGGCTCAGGGCCAGGTTACCTTCGGGACCGCATCCTGCCGCATACCTCCCTACGACCGGTCAGGGCCCACAGAGTCGGCCTCCTCCAGGTCCCGTCGACCAAACAATGTCGGTTGGCGGGGCCGAGGGGGAGGGCCTTCTCTGTGGGAGCTTCCTCCCTGTGGAACCAGCTCCCCCTGGAGATCAGGACTATCCCCACCCTGCTGGCCTTCCGGAAAGCAATAAAAACTTGGCTCTTCCGGCAGGCGGGGTGAAAGCGTGACGATACTCTTTTAATTTTTATATGTTATATGTTTTTTAACTATTGTATTTTATTGCACTGTATTGTCGAAATGGATCCGAATATGTTGTGAGCCGCCCAGAGTCCCTAGGGAGTTGGGCGGCATACAAATCCATTTAATTAAATTAAATTAAATTAAATCATCTTTGTTGCTCTTTTCTGCACTCTTTCCAGAGTCTCCACATCTTTTTTTATAATATGGTGACCAAAACTGGATTCAGTATTCTAAGTGTGGTCTTACCAAGGTTTTATAAAGCGGTACTAATTCTTCATGTGATCTTGATTCTATCCCTCTGTTAATGGAACCTATGATCACATTGGCCTTTTTGGCTGCCACCGCACACTACTGGCTCATATTTAATTAGTTGTCCACTAAGACTCCATGATCCGTCTCACAATTACTGCTATTACCTCCGGGACCGCATTCTGCCTCATACTTCCCTCCGACCGGTTAGGGCCCACAGAGTGGGTCTCCTCCAGGTCCCATCAACCAAACAATGCCAGCTGGCGGGCCCTAGGGGGAGGGCCTTCTCTGTGGGGGGCCCCGTGCTCTGGAACCAACTTCCCCCAGAGATCCGAATTATCCACAGAGAGGAGGGGGTCAGGCTGTTCTCTATTGCACCAGAAAGCCAAACAAGGAATAACGGATGGAAGCTGACCAAGGAGAGATTCAACCTGGAAGTGAGGAGAAACTTTCTGACAGTGAGAGCGATCAACCAGTGGAACAGCTTGCCAGCAGAGGTCGTGAGAGCCCCAACACTTGCGACCTTCAAGGAGAGACTGGACTGCCATCTGTCTCAAATGGTGTAGGGACTCCTGCTTGAGCAGGGGGTTGGACTAGATGACCTACAAGGTCCCTTCCAACTTTAATAATAAATCTAATAATAAATCTAAAAAATCCCCACCCTGCTGGCCTTCCGGAAAGCTGTCAAGACATGGCTCTTCCTGCAGGCAGGGGGTTGAGACTAGTTTTTATCCGAGATCTCCCCCAGTATGTATGTTGTTGAACGTCTTTTAACTTTTTAATGTTTTAAAATTGTTTTTAAATGAATGTTTAGTGTTTAGTGTTCTTTTAAAATGTTGTACGCCGCCCTGAGTCCTTAGGGAGTAGGGCGGCATAGAAGAACCTAATAATAAATAATAATAAATAATAATAAATATTAAGCCAAGTTTCACCTAATCTGTACCTGAATATTTGGTTTTTCTTGCCTAAGTGTAAAACCTTACTTTTCTCTACACTGACTTTCATTTTGTTAACTAGAGCTACTCATCCCAATCCAGAGCAGGGAGAAGAGAATGGCTGAGGAAAGAAGTGTTCAAAGGTTGTAAGGATCAACCTGGATCTTGTAGGGTTATGCTTTCTTCATATCCACCACCCCTCTCTTAAAATAGTTTTATTTTTTAAAAAAATATTTTTATTAAACATTTTTTAAAAAGTGTTTTAACAATTTACTTCTTTACAATGTTTCCATATCGGTATACATACATTTAACTATACATATGTTTCCCTTATTTTCTTTCTATACATATTACTCTATATTTTGGTTTCATTAATTTGTTTCTATACATATTACTATATTTACATACAAAATTACAATCCTTCATTATATGTCGATTCCCTTTGTCCGAGTTTATTACTAATTTTTAACTCCTTTTCCTTCTTCCGCTTATCTTCCTTAACCTTTACATCTCTCTTCTAACCATTTATACCAATCATTCCATACCATATAGTACTCTGTTTCTCCTTTATCTTTTATTTCTTTTGTGAGTCTATCCATCTCTGCACACTCTAAAACTTTCCTAATCACGTTTTCCTCTGATGGTATATTGTTATTCTTCCAATTTTGTGCATATATTATTCTCGCTGCCATTATAATGTGTAAAATTAAATATTGCATTTTTTTTTCATAGTTCCCTGTAAATATTCCTAATAAAAATAGTTCTGGTTTCATATCTATTTGCTGATTGGTTATCTCTTCAAGCCATTTTCTTATTCTATTCCAATATTGTTTGGCTTTTGGGCACTTCCACCACATAGGGTAATATGTTCCCTGATTATGTCTGCATTTCCAGAAGTCTGGTGATGTATTCGGGAACATTTTAGCCAATCTCGCTGGTGGAAGGTGCCATCATCTTAAAATAGCAATAGCAATAGCACTTAGACGTATATACCGCTTCATAGTGCTTTACAGCCCTCTCTAAGCGGTTTTACAGACTCAGCATATTACCCCCAACAATCTGAGTCCTCATTTTACCGACCTCGGAAGGATGGAAGGCTGAGTCAACCTTGAGCCTGGTGAGATTCGATCTGCCAAACTGCTGGCAGCCGGTGATCAGCAGAAGTAGCCTGCAGTACTGCACTCTAACCACTGCTCCACCGCGGCTCCCTAAAACTATTTAAAATAGTTTTCAATAGCTTTAAATAAAAGAACCCAACATCCAGATGTGTTCGGATATCAACCTATCATATGACAGTCCAGATGATACACAATTGTGGCTTATTTTTATATATATATATACAAGAGCAATTATTAATTCTAAGAATAAAATAACACCTAGTCTGTTTGAGGTCTCAACACCCACCCACAAATGTAGTGGGGACTGTTGTGTTCTGACTGACCTATAACTGAACCATGAACTTGTTTTGACTAGACGACCTCTGACTGAACTGTTGTTGTTATGTTTATAGCTAAACTCTACCTGAACTGTTGTTGCCACCCTGATCATGTGTTTGAATGCTCATAAGCTATTGGTTGTTGGTGTCTGACAGCTCCCTATAATAGGGCTATCTGTCAGACTGCAAGTTGCTGGTTGTTTTGAGTGAGCTAATAAAAGAGCTGTTCTGAAGTCTGTCTCCTGCGATCTTTGCCCACAATTTAACAGGGACATTGGTCAAGAAATTTAGGAGACCATGATGAGAACATTTTAAAAATGTGGAAGAAACCTACCCGCCTCCAGTGTCTCTGCACTTATCTTGTTTCTTCCATTCAAAGTACCTTCTCTGTGGTCATGGACCTCTTTCTTGTCCCTCATGTTTTGCTGTTCTTGCTCCTTAAGGTGCTTCCTCGTTTTTCTGCTCGTCAGCAATTGAAGCTTTGCTACATCCAGACTTACATTTGAGGCAGCCAACTCCTTACTATTTCCAAACAATTTCTGAAAGATGGCTAGATGTTCTTCGAAGTCTTTTTGGGCTGATACAAGATCTTCCTTCACTTCCTTCACTGAACCGCTGAGGAGGTCCCCTAGGTTGGCCCTAGTTTGATTGCAGCAGGAATGAATATGATCCCATTGTCGTTCAAATTTCTTCATCTCTTTGGTAAGGTGTCCAATTTCTCTTTTTAGGGTCGTAATATCATGGTATGCTGGATTGTCTAAGGCATCCTCCCTGACAGCTTCATGGTTTGGCTCCATATATTCTACTCTACCATCTTGGGGATTGAGGTCTATTTGTTTCTCGGCATCAGGATCTTTCAACGATTTATGATCATGTGGATTATTTTCATGGTCTGCCTCCCAAAAGTCTATTCTCTTCTTAAAGGACTCTAGGGTCATACTTTGCTTCTTGAGATGGTCTGAAATTAATTTGATGCTCATCACAGGCAGCTGATCTGTGGATAGAATTGCCTCTTCTTCAGATAGGTGTTCCAAAATTTCCTCTCCAAGCAAGATCTCAAGGGCCTTCTCGTGTCTCAGTGCATCCACCAGCAACGAATTGAAAGAACTGTTGAGATACCTAACATGGTCACGCATCTTCTCATCGGCTTTTTTTAGCATATCGACCTCCTCAGAAAAAACTTCAGAATGGTTTTTTAAGAGAGACAGGCCATCTTGCAGCTTCCAACTTTGTTCTTGCTGGAAATCCAAAGATTGATGGATAAGCGGGAAAGCCGCAGCGAGATCTTTTAAACGTGCCTCCAGATACTTTAGGTGTTCTCCATGCATCTGAGTGGTGTTCTTTAACTCTTCCACGTTAGTGCTTGAAGGCTGGTCTTCACAACAGCATGTCTTCATGGACTTCTGTAGACTCCAGTAGTTTTCTTGAATATCTGCCAGACTATTATTAAGAGCGAAAATCCTCCTTTCTACGTCTTCTCTGTATTCATCGACCATGAGACTCCCTTCTATTAATCGTACTCGGAAGTCCTCTATGTCATGTTTTGAGCTGTCTTTTAACCTTGTGATGGAATCAGTTAGTTCTTCATAGTCTTTTTCAGACTCCTCATAAAGTGTCTTTAGCTCCCGAGCATGCTTTTCCAAGGTCTGATTGAAGCTCTGCACATCAATATCAGCAAACACCTCGTTCTGATTGCCCAATTGCCTTGGGAATGTGGCAAAATTTCTGTTTAGGATATCGAGCTCACCACGAAGCTTGTTTTGCTCCTGTCTGATGTCGGCCAAACTGTTGTTTAAAGCTAATAAAACAGACTGCTGCAGCTTGTGGTGTCTCTTGAGCTTCAGGTCCGTGTCTGCTTTGATCATCGTAAGATTGTAATGGATGGTGGCTTGTTGCAGGTGGTTATGATGATCCATTTCTCGCTTCATCTGGTCAGCCCTCAGAACATTTGCTTGGACTTTGGATTCAAACTTTGTCCCTAGTTCTTGGAAATCTTTTCTGGGCACAGCACTTTCTTGGAATCGCTCTATGCTCTTCCGATTAGCTTCCACGCTCTGGGAAAGGTTCTGCACGGCAATGGACAGGTCCTGTAGACTTTTATTGAAACTGGCCCAGACAGGATTGAAATGCTCCTTCAAGAAACTGTTTATGTGGAGAAAGAGCATTTGCTGGACTTCTGAAACATATCAGAAACCAAAAATATATTAGCATTTGCTTACGGTATATGCTTGATTGATTGCCTCAGACATTTGATAAATGAGGGGTCTTTGGTGTTCTCTGAGCTTGGTTGTTTTCTTCCAGATATTTCATGACTCAAACTAGGACTAGCATTGATGATGTTGCCTACTTTGGGTAATGAAACATCTGCGAGGAAATACCCAAGCTCAGAGAACACCAAGGACACCACAGTCCTCCTCCTCCTCCTCCTCCTCCTCCTCCTCCTCCTCCTCCTCCTCCTCCTCCTCCTCCTCCTCCTCCTCCTCCTCCTCCTCTTCTCTTCCTCAAACCCCACTCCCCTCTACCGGTAGCAATGATAATGTTATCTAGTTTGGGTAATGAAACATCTGCAAGGAAACACCCAAGCTCAGAGAACACCAAGAATACCACAGTTCTCCTCCTCCTCCTCCTCCTCCTCCTCCTCCTCCTCCTCCTCCTCCTCCTCCTCCTCCTCCTCCTCCTCCTCCTCCTCCTCCTCCTCTTCTCCGCAAACCCCACTCCCTTCTAGCAATAATGATGTTATCTAGTTTGGGTAATGAAACATCTGCAAGGAAACAACCAAGGCCAGAGAACATCGAAGATCCCACAGTTCGATCCTGAGCTACAAATATTCTCCTTTATTGGTACTGTTGAGAAATACCTCTCTTACCTGACTGGTGCTGGTCTGCGCCTCCATTTCTGTCGGTGCTATTGTGATGAAGGACTTTCTGTAAGATTCCCAAACCGTTTGCCGTCTGGTGAATGTCATTCTGCAGGTCTGCCAGCAGTGCTTCGTGACTTTGATGGGCTTCTACAACATCTCCTGAATCCGGCAAAGACGACATTATTTGCAAAGAAGCGAGACAAGATAAAAACACAGCTAAATATAATTTAGCATGGAAGGTGAACCTCCAGATTAAAAAACAAACAAACCCATGCACACATGTTGCTAATAGTTAGAAGGAAGAAGAATGCTGGTTTTTCTTGCAGCAAATGGAATTTCAAAAGAGCAAGGAATGTAGCTTTGTTGTTGTTGATCAATACGGAACACATTTAAGAAATACATCTTCAAATCAGCAATATAATTTATGTAGGTTTCAGATCTCTTTAAAGCCCTTGTTTATTTATTTATTTATTTATTTAGTGAGATTTATATACCGCCTCACAGTGCAAGCACTCTCTAAGCGGTTTACACCAGTAAGCAATGTATATTTATATTGCCCCCCAACAATCTGGGTCCTCATTTTACCTACCTCGGAAGGATGGAAGGCTGAGTCAACCTTGAGCCGGTGAGATTTGAACCGCTGACCTGCAGATCAGTGTCAGCTAAAGTGGCCTGCAGTACCTGCCTCTAACCGCTGCGCCACCTCGGCTTTTTGCATCATCTGTGTGTACAATACCCTTGAACAAAAGTGTACACTCCAAAACACATTATTTTTAAAAAAAATTACGGGCACATGGAATGCCTTCATCTCTATCTTGTTTATTTTTTCTTACTGCCTTTCTCTCCCATTGTTCTTATTTTGCTAATGCCCAGAGATGAGCAGTTAAAAGAGATAAACATGGGTTGCAATTTTCAGGTATGGTTTTAATTGGTAATTAAGGACTCTGTAGACACTGTTGGTTTAAGCAACACCCAGCTTAAAAATGGATGGATGTAGCAGAAGGAGAAGACTGTTCAAAGTCTAACACAGGGGTGTCAAACTCGATTTCATTGAGGGTCACATCAGGGTTGTGTTTGACCTCAGGGGGCCGGGGTGGGCATGGCCAGCTCGACATCACTCATGTCGGGTGTGCCTGTGGTGGCCCGAGCACTCTGCTAGCGAAAAAGGGCTCCTGGGCTCTGTTTTTGGCTACCACGGCCTCCTGCAACCCTCTGCCAGTGAAAACGGAGCTCGGCCCTCCCGAGCTCCGTTTTCACTGGCAGAGGATTGCAGGAGGCTGTGGCAGCCGAAAACGGAGCTCTGGAGCCCATTTCCGCTGGCAGAAGCAGCATGGGCCGGTCCTTTGCTATTTCTAGGGTTGCCCCGTGGGCCAGATCTAAGCATCCCGCAGTCCAGATCTGGCCCCCGGGCCTTGAGTTTGACACCCCTGGTCTAACACATCTGAAAAATAGCAGGTGGTACGAATGAAGAAGCTGCAGAAATATTCTCCATGCATACAATGAGGATGTGAAGTACAACTATGGAGTTGTACAACTATGTGAAGTACAACTAGCAGCTTCACAGACACATTCTCCCATAAAGGATGAGTTGAAACCTACTGTGGTTTGAGAATGCTTCTTCCCAACGTTCAGGCTGACTGGTACTCACTGGAAACTGAGCTGGATCTGCAAATCAATTCCATAAGACATTTATTGCCCTTTCCCCCCAATTTATCGCTGAAAAAACACACACCCCACAATTATTTAAGCTTTTAAAGGACATTTTTTTCATTTGTGTGTCATCCCAGAGATCAACCTGTTTCCTAATACTAATCTGTGCACTGATGAAATAGTGTTAGGAGAACCACCTAGTTCCAATGCAGAAAATTCAGGTTTTTCTGTTCCTTCGAAATAGTTCTCTTGTATTTTTGACCATCCTTACTTATTAGGAAGGCCGGGATGATCTTCATATTATAGGGGGCAAGAAACTGAGATAAAAATTTAGATTCTGAGAAGACAGGAAGGAAGGACCGTTGTGGCTTTGCAATCTTCTTCTGCTCTTCTGCTATTTATGACCCAGGAGACCTTTCTCAACAATCAATAGTCAATAATAATAATAATAATAATAATAATAATAATAATAATAATAATAATAATAATAATAATAATAATAATAATAATAATAATAACAACAACAACAATAACAACAACAACAACAACAACAACAGTTAGAAGGGGCCTTGGAGGTCTTCTAGTCCAACCCCCTGCTTAGGCAGGAAACCCTACACTACTTCAGACAAATGGTTATCCATCATCTTCTTAAAAACTTCCAGTGTTGGAGCATTCACAACTTCTGGAGGCAAGCTGTTCCACTGGTTCATTGTTCTAACTGTCAGGAAATTTCTCCTTAGTTTTAAGTTACTTCTCTCCTTGTTTAGTTTCCACCCATTGCTTCTTGTTCTACCCTCAGGTGCTTTGGAGAATAGTTTGACTCCCTCTTCTTTGTGGCAGCCCTTGAGATATTGGAACACTGCTATCATGTCTCCCCTGATCCTTCTTTTCATTAAAATAGCCATACCCAGTTCCTGCAACCGTTCTTCATATGTTTTAGCCTCCAGTCCCCTAATCATCTTTGTTGCTCTTCTCTGCACTCTTTCTAGAGTCTCGACATCCTTTTTACATCATGGCGACCAAAACTGAATGCAGTATTCCAAGTGTGGCCTTACCAAGGCATTATAAAGTGGTATTAACACTTCGCGTGATCTTTCTCAACCCTCCAGATACTTGGACCTGACTTCAGCCAATCTGGTTGATTAGTTGATAACACAGAGTGCACCCAACTACAGAAAGCTACTTAAAGAAGTATTCTTACCATATTGTTCACAATCCTTGCCTACATAACCTGGGCAGCACTTCCAGTCTAAAAAGCTTACAACTTTCTCTTTTATCTTGTAGACTGGCTTCAATGCTGTTCTGTACCTAGTAGAAGAAGAAGAAGAGGAAAGGAAAGGAAAGAGTGATAGATTAGAAGTAAGCTTCACTTCGTACCCTGAAGGTCGTGATAAAGGACCATAGCAATTAAGGTGACCTATCAGAAGTTTTGGCTAGGGAAATCCAGGTAACCCCATGATTTTTTCTCTCCTTCTCCTTCTTTGCCGCTATCTAGTCTTCATCTGTAGGCTTCATTTGCTTTTGTGTGCCAGCCTAGTTGCTGAAAGACACAGGGTTCTTTAACCATCAATTTGATTCTGCAAAAGTCCATTTTTTATACAAGGAGATAGGGACGCCTTCTCATGGCCTCCCTTATATAGACAGCTTCTTAAAGCGGCAATAACCCTGCTGACTCATCCTCAGTCTTAAAGCGGCAATACCCCTGCGGACTCATCCTCAGTCTTAAAGCGGCAATACCCCTGCTGACTCATCCTCAGTCTTAAAGCGGCTGGTCAGCTTTAAATCTTCATTACTCCGACACTCTGCTCGGAGGGCTTTTGGAGAGACAGCCTCTCTGGGCGCCAACTTTTCCGTTCTTGGCAAAGTTATCCACTTGAAGCTTAAATATGCCCTAAAGGAAGTTTAGAACTGCCCGCCAACAAGACCATTGATTTTAACCAATCCTAGGACGTCTTTAAAGAGAGAAGCATTCCTCATTTGGGACAAGGCGTTCATGACCATAAATGAGAGACAAGACTAAGATGTCGTCTCTGGATTTCTGGGAAATTCTGTAATTTCTCCTCTGAAATTCTTCTCTGAACATTTGCCAACGAATCTCATTTTCTAGCATGGGAGCTGCTGCTGCTAAGGAATCTCTCAGCATGGCTAAATGCTTACGAATCAAATTGGGGTCATTTGCATAGCAAAAGTTTTCAGTAATGAACTCATCAAATTTGGTTTTCTTGGTTGTGTCTCATGTGTTCCTATTTGGGTTGAGCTGGGTTCTACAGTGGGGCTGATCTGATGAGGTGTGATTCCCAAAGAAAGCAAGTTTCTCTAAGCTAGGTCAGATATTTCCTCACTCCTGAGAAACCTTCAAGCTACATTGGATAGTCTTTTTGAGGGGTCTATGACAATTTGCCATGGCCAACTTGCCATCCACAGCTAACTCGCCACAGCCATCTTGCTACAGGACAACTTGCTGCAGGACAAGAGTTACGCTAAGATCAAAGAAATGGTGGAATAGAATCATTGAAGAAAGGATGCGAAAGGAGGGACCATGGTAAGTTGGCCGTGGTGAGTTGGCCGTGGTGAGTTGGCCATGGTGAGTTGGCCATGATGAGTTGGCCGTGGTGAGCTGGCCGTGGTGAGCTGGCCATGGTGAGCTGGCCATGGTGAGTTGGCCGTGGTGAGCTGGCCGTGGTGAGCTGGCCGTGGTGAGTTGGCCGTGGTGAGTTGGCTGTGATGAGTTGGCCGTGGTGAGTTGGCCGTGGTGAGCTGGCCGTGGTGAGCTGGCCATGGTGAGCTGGCCGTGGTGAGCTGGCTGTGGTGAGTTGGCCGTGGTGAGTTGGCCGTGGTGAGTTGGCCGTGGTGAGTTGGCCGTGATGAGTTGGCCATGGTGAGTTGACCATGATGAGTTGGCCGTGGTGAGTTGGCCGTGATGAGTTGTCCATGGTGAGTTGGCCGTGGTGAGTTGGCCGTGGTGAGTTGGCCGTGATGAGTTGGCCATGGTGAGTTGGCCGTGGTGAGTTGGCCGTGATGAGTTGGCCATGGTAAATTGGCCGTGGTGAGTTGGCCATGGTGAGTTGGCCATGGTGAGTTGGCCGTGGTGAGTTGGCCGTGGTGAGTTGGCCGTGGTGAGTTGGCCGTGGTGAGTTGGCCATGGTAAGTTGGCCGTGGTGAGTTGGCCGTGGTGAGTTGGCCGTGATGAGTTGGCCGTGGTGAGCTGGCCGTGGTGAGCTGGCCGTGGTGAGTTGGCCATGGTGAGTTGGCCATGATGAGTTGGCCATGATGAGTTGGCCGTGGTGAGTTGGCCGTGATGAGTTGTCCATGGTGAGTTGGCCGTGATGAGTTGGCCGTGGTGAGCTGGCCGTGGTGAGCTGGCTGTGATGAGTTGGCCATGGTGAGTTGGCCATGATGAGTTGGCCGTGGTGAGTTGGCCGTGATGAGTTGTCCATGGTGAGTTGGCCGTGGTGAGTTGGCCGTGGTGAGTTGGCCATGGTGAGTTGGCCATGGTAAGTTGGCCATGGTGAGTTGGCCATGGTGAGTTGGCCGTGGTGAGTTGGCCATGGTGAGTTGGCCGTGGTGAGTTGGCCGTGGTGAGTTGGCCGTGATGAGTTGTCCATGGTGAGTTGGCCATGGTGAGTTGGCCGTGGTGAGTTGGCCGTGGTGAGTTGGCCATGGTAAGTTGGCCATGGTGAGTTGGCCATGGTGAGTTGGCCGTGGTGAGTTGTCCATGGTGAGTTGTCCGTGGTGAGTTGTCCGTGGTGAGTTGTCCGTGGTGAGTTGTCCGTGGTGAGTTGTCCGTGGTGAGTTGGCCGTGGTGAGTTGGCCGTGGTGAGTTGGCCGTGATGAGTTGTCCATGGTGAGTTGGCCGTGGTGAGTTGGCCGTGGTGAGTTGGCCATGGTGAGTTGGCCATGGTAAGTTGGCCATGGTGAGTTGGCCATGGTGAGTTGGCCGTGGTGAGTTGGCCATGGTGAGTTGGCCGTGGTGAGTTGGCCGTGGTGAGTTGGCCATGGTGAGTTGGCCATGGTAAGTTGGCCATGGTGAGTTGGCCATGGTGAGTTGGCCGTGGTGAGTTGGCCATGGTGAGTTGGCCGTGGTGAGTTGGCCGTGGTGAGTTGGCCATGGTGAGTTGGCCATGGTAAGTTGGCCATGGTGAGTTGGCCATGGTGAGTTGGCCGTGGTGAGTTGGCCATGGTGAGTTGGCCGTGGTGAGTTGGCCGTGGTGAGTTGGCCGTGATGAGTTATCCATGGTGAGTTGTCCATGGTGAGTTGGCCATGGTGAGTTGGCCGTGGTGAGTTGGCCGTGGTGAGTTGGCCATGGTAAGTTGGCCATGGTGAGTTGGCCATGGTGAGTTGTCCATGGTGAGTTGGCCGTGGTGAGTTGGCCGTGGTGAGTTGGCCGTGGTGAGTTGGCCGTGGTGAGTTGGCTATGGTAAGTTGGCCATGATGAGTTGGCCGTGGTGAGTTGGCCGTGGTGAGTTGGCCGTGGTGAGTTGGCCGTGGTGAGTTGGCCGTGGTGAGTTGGCTATGGTAAGTTGGCCATGATGAGTTGGCCGTGGTGAGTTGGCCGTGGTGAGTTGGCCATGGTGATTTGGCCGTGGTGAGTTGGCCGTGGTGAGTTGGCCGTGGTGAGTTGGCCGTGGTGAGTTGGCTGTGGTGAGTTGGCCGTGGTGAGTTGGCCGTGGTGAGTTGGCCATGGTGAGTTGGCCACGATGAGTGGTCGTGGTGAGTTGGCCGTGGTGAGTTGTTCCATTCCCTTTTTTGAGGAGAGGAAGGAAGCTCTCTTCCATGTCAAGGAAGACACCTGACGCTGGATCTCAACAGGCAACAGGCAAGACTGCTTTAAATGCTGGGTTGACTCCCCCTTAAGAAGGAAAGATGGCACTACGTACATGATCTTCTGGCAGTCTGGAGTTCCATTCGGACATGGTTGTTGGGACCTGATTATGTATTTCTCTGTCCTGCAAATGGCAACGTACGTGGCAGTCCGATATTGAACAGAGGAGCACCAGTTCCTAAGGGAAAAGAGAGAACAGATTGAATTTGCCAAGACAGATCTCGGAAATCAGGTAAGTCATTCATCCAAGCACATTAACAGAATAACAAGTTGGAAGGGGAGGTCTTCTAGGCCAACCCCCTGTTCAAGCAGGAAACCCTACGCCATTTCAGACAAATGGCTGTCCAAACTTTTCTAAAACAAACCTCCAGTGTTGGAGCACCCACAACTTCTGGAGACAAGTCGTTCCACTGATTAATTGTTCTGTCAGTAAATTTCTCCTTGTTTTCTAGATTGCTTCTCTCCTTGATTCGTTTCCATCCATTGGTTCTTGTCCTGCCCTCAGGGGCTTTGGAGAATAGGTTGACCCCTCTTCTTTGTGGCAACCCAGAAAGAGAATTAATGACATTCTCTGTCATTAAGGGGGGAAATTGTCATAGTGCTGCTTTGGAAGACTATTCAAGAGCCTTCTTCTCTGTCTCTGATGCAGTGGTACAAACCCAGTAGAAACTAAGGTCTACAAGCACTGAATCATCCAGATTAGGACTTTGTGCATCATCTCTCCTCAACCTGGTTTCCTCTACATGTTTGAACTAGTTACGTGATCAACCCCAGCCAAAATATCTCAAGACCTTCAAGATGGGAAAAGCTTTCGGACGTTGTGGGTGCTCCATCACTGGAGATTTTTAAGAAGAGCTTGGACAACCATTTGTCTGGAATGGTATAGGATCTCCTGCTTGAGCAGGGGGTTGGACTAGAAGACCTCCAAGGTCCCTTCCAACTCTGTTATTCTGTTAGGTGTTCTGTCCTAAGGGTCAACAACCAAACCAATTTTCAGAGAAGCAATGCCCAACTTGAGATACCAAAGACTGAGCTTGTATGCCAAAATGAGACCTTCTGCATTTAACCATTTTTGGATAGTGGTGGTGGTGATGGGGGGGTCTTTGAGTCAAACTTGACTTCAGGTGACTGCTTAAAGTAGTATCTGCAGATTTCTTGGCAAGATTTTCAAAAAGTGGTTTGACCTTGCCTGCGTCTTCCTAGGGCTGAGACAGAGTGATTGGCCCAAGGTCAACCAGCTGGCTTCATGCCTAAGATAGGACTACTAGACCTCATGGTTTCTAGCCTGGTGCCTTCACCACTACACGAACTGGCTCTTTTAACTCCCAACGTTCTGACCTCCATGTTGCCTCCACCTCAGCTGATCCCACATGGAGTAGCTCACTCTGTTGTGTTAGGATCTCTGTTCACCCAAAGCGTTGGTGGAGTAGCTCACTCTATTGTGTTAGGATCTCTGTTCACCCAAAGCGTTGGTGTTTTGGAAAACATGAGAAGGCAGTTCCACCCAGAATTGTCCTGGATCAGTAACTGTGGCCAAGATGCCAAGAAAGCGGGGGGCATTTTGTCCCCTTCTCATTGTGCTGATATAAATACTCTTTTCTCCTAAAAAGGCAGGTGAGCGAATCAAAACAGAAATCCTCATACAATTCCACAACCCTCCAGAGAGGAACTTGGAAAGGTCAAGGGCCCTTTTACCCATGGCTGCATCTGAGGACTCGCATGGACATTGGGTGTGGGCCTCCTAAGAATAGAAAGAACTTCACCCTGCGAAGAATGGCCGGTGGAGTTTACTCTCTTGACGTGGGAGTTGAGGAACTGAGGTTCTGATAACCTCCTTACATGGGAAAGTTTCTGCTTTGGAGGTGGGGTGGACGAAACAATGGGAAGTGTGTAAGGCCCCTGAGGGGAAATGGACATCACCACACCAGAGGTGGGGCAGAGTTGTGTTTGTGGCTATGTGGTAGAGGCTGGAGCTTTGCAACTGAAAGTGGTAAGCAGGCAGCAAACTAAGCCCAAACCAAGACATAATCTAAGGTGGCTTTTGCCATGAACTCTGTCCCTGAAATTTCTATTTATAATGGATGTTTGAATGCATATGAACAAGAGGCATATGCATTGCAAATGCATGGTACCATGGAATTGATCTTGAAAAAGCTAAGCAAATTGGAACCTTGGTTAGTACTTGGGTGGAAGATCAACCAGAGTTGTTAGCTAGACTGAGAAATTTAAAAATGGTTGCAGAACAAAGCAACAGTACAACATGTGCATCTACCAACAGAAGAGGATATTTGTAGCACAGGGTTGAACTGTGGGATCCTTGGTGTTCTCTGAGCTTGGTGGGTTTCTTGCAGATGTTTCATGAGCTAACTAGGTAAGATCTTGCAGATGTTTCATGAGCCAACCAGGTAAGATCTTCAGTACTACTAGAAGGGAATGGAGTTTGCTCTCTGTTTATATACAAGTAGCTAGCCCTACCAGAGTTGGTAGGAGTGATCTTGGCTGTTCCTTGGTGAAGCTAAAAGACCACAACATCTTCAGACCAACAATCAACACACTTATAAACAGAGATTAACACCAAGCAGTAAGCATCAGTAAATAGCAATAAACCCAGTCAGGATACTACCAACTCATAAACAACAGCCTAATCAAGGAACCACCAAAAACCCCTACCAACACTGACAGAGGAAGCCAGTAGTATATAAACTAAGTGCAAACCTCACTCCCAACAGCACTGAAGATGTTACCTGGTTGGGTCATGAAACCTCTGTAAGAGTCTTCAAAGAGCACCAAGAACTTCATGAGCATATAGTTGCCCAATAATTGCATGGACATGTCCATCTAGCCATCCAGAATTAAGTTCGATGCAAGAGAAATATTATTTTAACAGAATAACAGAGTTGGAAGGGACCTTGGAGAACTTTTAATCCAACCCCCTGCTCACTCTTCCTAACTTCCTTCCTTCCTTCCTTCCTTCCTTCCTTCCTTCCTTCCTTCCTTCCTTCCTTCCTTCCTTCCTTCCTTCCTTCCTTCCTTCCCTCCCTCCCTCCTTCCCTCCCTCCCTCTCCCTCCCTCTTTTTTCTTTTTCTTTTTTCTTTTTTCTTTTTTTTCTTTTTTCTTTTTTCTTTTTTCTTTTTTCTTTTTTCTTTTTTCTTTTTCCTTTTTTCCTTTTTCTTCCTTTCTTTCTTCCTTCCTTCCTTCCTTCCTTCCTTCCTTCCTTCCTTCCTTCCTTCCTTCCTTTCTTTCCTTCTTTCTTTCTTTCCCCCTTCTCTCTCTCTCACACACACACTTCTCATCTCTCTTATCTTATTAAAGTGAAAGAAAAATGATCTAAATTTAAGATCGATCTGAATTTAAGATTGAAAATCAATCATAGACTGGAATCCTACACAGTGCCTTCTTGCCAATCCCATCTAAAACAGTCCTGGAGATTTATGATGATTAAAACTGAAGTAAAATGCAAAGCCCATCTATTCCCACCTGCATATATCTATCAACCAGCCTCTCTTTCTCTCTTCTCCAGCATAAATGAAGGACTCTTGGCTTATGACACTACCTGAGGCTTGATCAGAAATTCAATATTTTTTACACAGGAAGCTCTGGTATAAATGGGCCTCCAAGAGGGAAATCCCCCAGTTGCATCCGTGTGTTTTGCCCTGTGCTGAAAATGTTTCCGTGCTCGTTAAGTTCTCCCCACCCCAATTTTATCCCCTCGTCTACTTTCTCATGCAAATGGAAACACACACGTTGCCAACTTGGCTGGCATAATTTTATTCTGAAGCAGGCTTAGTGTTTCGGGAAGCCTGCCAGCTACAGGCTGGCTTTCACAGGCTGGCTTTCAGGAAAGGAAAACTCCTTCCAGACAGCCCTCTCTTCCTGCAATTGTTTGGTCGTCCCCCAACCCAAACTGGCTCTTGCTTCCTGAGTCAGCATCTTGCTTGCTTTCCTTAATCCAGGATCAAAAGTAAAAAAAATCCCAGACCAAATACACCAAGACTGGTCTATCATCTCTCAAGCCAAGTAAGAAGCAAATTCATCTATGGTTTAGGGCAAGGGGTCTCCAAACCTGGCAACTCTTAAGTCCCCTGGCTGAGGAATTCTGGGAGTTGACGTCCACAAGACTTAGAGTTTATTTATTTATTTATTTATTTATTATGGTGTTCTTATATGCCACCCAACTCCTGAAGGACTCAGGGCGGCGTACAACAGAAAAAAATACAAGACACCAGTTTATAAAATCACATTAAAAAACAGATATAAAAATTAAAAACACAATATTTAAAAAACATCCAATACTCATTCAACAACCATACATACTTGGGGGTGAGCTTGGGTGGATTAAGCTCTGCCCCCAGCCTGCAGGAAAAGCCATGTCTTGACAGCTTTTCGGAAGGCCAGCAGAGTGGGGATAGTTCGGGTCTCTGGGGGAAGTTGGTTCCAGAGCACGGGGCCGGCCACAGAGAAGGCTCTCCCCCTAGGGCCCGCCAGCCGGCATTGCTTGGCCGACGGGACCTGGAGGAGGCCAACTCTGTGGGCCCTAACCGGTCGAAGGGAAGTATGAGGCAGAATGCGGTCCCGGAGATAACCTGGTCCTAAGCCATGAAGGGCTTTAAAGATGGTGATCAACACCTTGAATTGGACCCGGAGACCGATGGGCAACCAATGCAGCTGGCGGAGTATAGGTGTCACGTGGGTGTACCTTGGCACACCCACCACAGCATGCGCAGCCGCATTTTGCACCAGCTGAAGTCTCCGGATACTCTTCAAGGGTAGCCCCATGTAGAGCGCGTTACAGTAGTCCAAGCGCAAGGTGACAAGGGCATGAGTGACCGTGAGTAGAGCCTCCTTCTCCAAGTATGGCCACAACTGGTGCACCAGGCGAACCTGTGCAAAGGCCCCCCTAGCCACAGCAGAAAGATAGTGATCCAATTTTAGCTGCCGATCTAGGAGGACCACCGAGTTGCGGACCTGATCCGAGGGGGTCAGTTTTGCTCCCTCGAACGCCAAGGAGGGACAGTTGTCATAGTCCTTAGGAGGCAGTATCCAAAGCCACTCAGTCTTGTCGGGATTAAGTCTGAGTCTGTTCCTCCCCATCCAAATCCTAATGTCGTCCAGGCACTGGCACATTACATCAACTGCCTCACTGAAGTCAGACGGGGTGGTGATGTACAGCTGGGTATCATCAGCGTACTGGTGGAAACACACCCCATGTCTGCGGATGATCTCACCCAGTGGTTTCATGTAAATGTTAAACAGGATGGGCGAGAGAACCGACCCCTGAGGCACCCCACACGATAGGGGCCTAGGGGACGATCTCTGTCCTCCTGCTAACACTGACTGCATCCTATCGGCGAGATAAGAGGAGAACCACCGCAAAACGGTGCCTCCCACCCCCAACTCACCGAGACGATGCAGAAGGATACCATGGTCGATGGTATCGAAAGCCGCTGAGAGGTCAAGTAGCACCAGGATGGAGGAATTTCCCCCATCCCGGGCCCGCCAGAGATCATCCATCAGGGCGACCAAGGCAGTTTCTGTACTGTAGCCGTGCCTGAAACCCGACTGATAAGGATCTAGATGATCTGTTTCATCCAGAAGCTGCAGAAGCTGAGTTGCCAAGTTTGGAGAGCCCTGATTTAGGGCTTTGAGTGGTGAACTAAACTGGGCACATCTTGGTTAGTTCCACCACTGGAGATGTTTTGCCTGAAATGGAATGAAATGGAATGTGGTCTCCTGCTAGAGCAGAAGATCTCCAAGGTCCCTTCCAATTCTGTCTGGAGTCTGTGGAGATTCTCAGTCATCCATATCATGGTTGTCCCAAAGGTGCTTTTTCAGGAGGCAACTGGACTTTCTTGATTTTTTCTTGAAAATGTTTCTCTTTTCATCCAAGTAGTTTCTCCAGTTCTGGTTTCTATCTCACACTTTTTAATATATTCCTTGTAGACAGCTGGTCAACCTCCAAGTGCTTTAACAACCCTCTAAAACAGTGGTTCTCAACCTTCCTAATGCCGCGACCCGCGACCCGCCCCACCACGACCCACCCCGCCGCCGCGCCCACTGCCGCACCCACTGCCCCCCGCCACCATTTGGGTTCTTTTATCCTCTGCACATGCGCAAAGTGTTCTGTGCATGCGCAGAGGGTAAAAGAACCCAAATGGCAGCATCCGGGCGAAGTCTTCCGACCCCTGTGAAAGGGTCGTTCGACCCCCCAAAGGGGTCGTAACCCCCAGGTTGAGAACCGCTGCTCTAAAAGAATGCAAATGACCAGCTGCTTGCCAGGAATATAAATCCTTCCATTCTCCACCATTCAGTCAAAGCTGAAGAAGCTTCTCGGATGAGAAGCGAAATGTCTTCAAAAAAACCCAAGAAAGTCCAGTTGTTCCTGAAAAAGCACCTATGGGATTCCAACTCTCGTTATTCTACTCCCATCCAGTGTGGCTGACCGGCCTCTACTTTCAGCTTAAGGTATCTCTCAGGGAAGTTGTGAAGGTAAGATGGCTGAAGAAGGTCCACAACATGGTGGCTTACACTTCTTGTAAGAAAGCAAAGTGGACATCATTGACCACATTGGATTGGATTGAATAAATGATGGACCAGGGATAGCTGTTGCTCTGCAACCATCAAGTTCTCTCCTGTTTCTGAGCTACAGACCTAGGCAGGAGCCCATTGGTGTCCTATGAAGAACAGCATTCTTGGTTAAAATCACAATAATGCCCAAGGTTGTATGAATGCACCAACCCACTTCAGGTTTCTGTCTGCACTGGAGGAGCAGGATTAACATTTTAGATGAGTTCCTTAGCTAGAGACCATCAATTCAGTTACACCTATCATATACCCGTATTTTTCAGAGTATAAGACGCACCTTTCCCCCCCCAAAAGTGGCTGAAAATTTGGGTGTGTCTTATACTCTGAATGTAGCTTTTTTGAAGCTTTTTTTCTCAGCCCTAATGAGGTGCTAACGATCTTCCCAGCTTGCAGATTTTTTTCATTGCTACTCCCTCCGAAGAAGTTTTTTTCCAGCCCTAACCAGGGGATAAAATAATGTGCTGAAGCTGACCAGATTAAGGACGCTAGCCAGATGAATACCTGATAGGTAGATTTTTTCCCCTATTTTCCTGCCCCAAAAACTAAGGTGCGTCTTATATAAAGTGACCAGATTTTTTTTTTAAGCGGGACACTGACGGGGGGGCGGGGCCGCCCATTTGAGTTTTGCCCTCTGCGCATGCACAGAACGCTGCGCATGCGCAGAGGGCAAAAGACCGCCAATGTCGGCGTCCAGGTGGGGGGGGAAGGCGGGAGGTCTTTCCTCGCCTCCCGCCTTCCCTTCGGGAGCCGGCAGTGGCTTGAGCGCAGCCGCGTTTCTTTCTTTGCATCCTATTTGCTCTAGTTTTTAACTCTTCGGGGATCTCTCCCCCCTCCTATTTTACTACTCTCCCCTCACCTGCATTATTAGAGGAACTGAGGAAGAGTCGTCCGGAGCTGTTCCAAGGATGAGGAAGAGAGAAAGCCATTGTGCTTCAACCTGAGCGCCTTTGGTGGCCTATCGCCTTCTTATATCGCCGGGCTTTCTAATTTGCATGCCCCAGGTAGCGGTCATTGGCTCCCCGGTCACTGTGGCTGTACCGGGGAGCCTGCGTGCTTGTCATCAATGGAGACGCGCACGCGGAAGGCACCACGGAGCAGAGGCACCTGGCGAGCGAGCAGGCAGGCGGGCAGGAGACGCGGGCAGGAGCCTGCCGCCGATGCCGCCACTCGCCTCGCTCGCCAGGTGCCTCTGCTCCGTGGTGCCTTCCGCGCGCGCGTCTCCATTGATGACAAGTACGCAGGCTCCCCGGTACAGCCACAGTGACCAGGGAGCCAATGACCGCTACCTGGGGCATGCAAATTAGAAAGCCCGGCGATATAAGAAGGCGATAGGCCACTAAAGGCGCTCAGGTTGAAGCACAATGGCTTTCTCTCTTCCTCATCCTTGGAACAGCTCCGGACGACTCTTCCTCAGTTCCTCTAATAATGCAGGTGAGGGGAGAGTAGTAAAATAGGAGGGGGGAGAGATCCCCGAAGAGTTAAAAACTAGAGCAAATAGGATCACTGTGGCTGTACCGGGGAGCCCGCGTGCTTGTCATCAATGGAGACGCGCGCGCGGAAGGCACCATGGAAACAAGGAGGAATCTAGTAACAATCAAGCTAAAAAGATATATTCAGTTTAATTTTTTTTAAAATCTCGCCTCGTTATTTTTTTATAACTGATGGCAGCAAACATACCCAATACCGCTTCCGCCTATTTTCGCCCCACAACATCAACTCTGCAAGATAATAAGTTGGGCTGAGAAAGAATGATTGGCTGCCTTTCTTAAAGAGAAACGAGAGCGGGGTTTTTGCACGTATGTTATTGTCCGCGCTGTGTTCGGGAGATAACGCCCATGTGTCTTACTCTTCGTCCAGCCAATCAACTGACCGAAGGTCCGCCTCCTTTTTTCTTCCTACTCTGCGATAGGCCGGAGGTCTGCAAAAAGCCACGCCCTCCCTGCTTACTGGAGGGAGATTTAAAGCCGCATTTCATGCTGGCCATTAGGGTTTTTGGAAGGGGTGCTCAGGTTCGGCGGCCAATCATGCAATTTCCGAATTCTTTGTCGGACTCCTCGACTGCCGTAACTGGCCGGTAGTTGCCTTTAGATTTTGGGCGTTGGGTGTTGGGTGGAGCTTCATTTTAAACTGCTGGTATCTCTGCCTTCTCCCGTTGGAGGTTTAAAAATCGGGACTTTTTAAGAGGGCGGGCGGGACGCGGGACAAATTGCGAAAAAGCGGGTGTGTCCCGCCAAAATCGGGACGTCTGGTCACCTTAGTCTTATACTCCAAAAAATACGGTATACTGAGTGTGCAGTTTCTAAGAAAGGCTCATGGGATCTTGAGGAACCCTAGTTGGAAGCAAAGAGAGCCCTTTGCTACCACCTAGTGGTTGTCTGAAATGTGGCAGTCTATATAGGGGAGCTCAACTTTAGCAGGGACTGTATTTATTAAGGAATTTTGGGTGGGGGTGGGGGCCAGCCAGGAGTAGGATTTGGGGGTTCTCCAAACTGCACAGAATCTTAGCTAGAGGTTCTCCCAAACCCCTGCAAACCCCCAGCAGCCCACCCCTGGCCCAGGGGCCATCAAGTCCAGCCCTTTGCTCCAAGCCAGAAAGAGGAATTTGTAAATAACTGAATCTTCTGGCCCATTTCAGCCTCACATTTTAAATATAAGTTATTTGATTATGCTAGAATCATTTTAAGATTCCTAGGCAGAATTGCTTCTATTGGCAAGGAAGGCATTAGAGATAGAAGTCAGGTTTTATGCAAAGGAGCAGATATTTGAGCAGAAGACCCTGCTCTGCTTAGGAGAGAACATTTCAGAATTTTGTCAACACAAAATTAAGATATTGTTGATGGAAAGCCTCATTGTCTAACATGCCTTTCTTGCACCTCTGCTTAATGCAGACTCCGGTGATAGACACGAGGGGCAGCTTCAAAGATTTCCTGCTGCTACTGTATAGAACTTCCTTATATCCGGCCGCATCACAAAGTTGCTTTTTTTAACATCTCCCGGATAGTCTGTCAGTGATCGTGAAACCAAGATGAAATGGATAGAAATAATAGACATCTCCTCCTGCAGATATACATTCAACCACCTGTGGTGAGATTACACTCAGTAGGATAATGCTATATATATGACCTTATATGGGAAAATGTGGACTTGGGTCGGATTTATTTATATAGGGCTGGTTGATGGCTCCATCTGGCCATTGAATTGTTTCCTCTGATTATATTCTCACGCCTACACTTGAGAGGCCATTTCAGCATCGTCACCATGTTCATATATGAAAAGCCACATTTAGATCATCGCATTTATCAGGGGCAGTGGTGGGTTCCTACTAGTGCGGTCCACTCTATAGCACCGGTAGCGGCCCGCTGGTGATGTCACAGTACCGGTGCGGTCGGTTGCCGGTGCCTGGGCGCTGCCATTTTTTTGAAAAAAAAATTATTATTTTTTTTAATTTTCTTCTGCGCATGCCCAGAAGCCGAGTTTCCAGCACTGCTCATTCACTGCCTTCCTACCCCACAGTGAGTCCAAGCAGGGGAGGATGGCTGAGGGAGCGCTTGAGATGCTGAAAGAACGGGCGGCAGGAGCTATCTCCATTCCCCTCCCTTCAGCAGTCTGAGAAGCCACAAACGCGCGGTGATGATCCTAGGCATTTTCGCACATTTGAGGCTTCTTGAGCTGCTGAGGGGAAGGGGAATGGGCAGCAGGACCTATCTCAGTTCCCCTCCCTTCAGCAGTCCGAGAAGCCATGCCCGCCCGGTCACATGGCTGACAAGCCACACCCACAAAATAAGCCACGCCACAGAGTGGCAGTAAAAATATTAGGAACCCGCCCCTGATCAGGGGTGAAATGCTACCGGTTCGGCCCGGTTCGTGCGTACTGGTAGCGGCAGCCACCGGTGGTTCGGAGAACTGGTAGCAGCGGCAGCGCAAGGCTCTGCCCACCCATCCAGACATCACCATTTTCTTTTTTTTAACCCTCTGCGCATGCGCAAAGCCTTCTGCGCATGCGCAGAAGGTGAAAAAGCACACGCTTCCCAACCGGTAGGGAAGGGAAGTAGATTTCACTGCTGGTGATGACTCCAATCCAAGAAAAGAATTTGAACAGTCCCATAAACAAAAAGGCTGGATCTTCTGCCTCTTATCCAGAATTAACTGCAAGCACCCTTATTTGCAATTATGAATTTCTATCTAAGGTGCATGCAGCCTAGCCAGTGGTCCCACACAAACATGCTAAAGGGCATAGTCATCCATCAGAAGGCTAGTTTCATCTTGGATCACCTTGCTGGATCTGAGCATGTCCCTTTATAGCAATAAGAGACCACGTGGTTAAATGCAAGCAAGAAAGTTTCTATTCGTGTCCCTCAAACTGGCACTGCTGTTGTTTTGGACTACACTTTCCATGTTTTGTTTAGTTTACTTTATTGTCATTGCACCTTGTACAACGAAATTAAATTCCATATTCAGGGTACATTATACATATAAAAACACACATCCTTCACATTCAATACAATACAATTGAAAACCCCTGATATTGCATTAATATTGCACAGTAGAATTCAATATAGTTACTGATCTGGGATAGAAGCTGTTTTTCAGCCTATTTGTCCTTGTTTTTATTATCCTGTACCGTCTGCCAGATGGTAATAGTTCAAAAAAAAAAGGATGCCCAGGATGAGATGGATTTTTAAGAACGTTTTGAACTTTCTTAAGGCAGCGGGAGCTATAAAGCTCTTCCTAAGAGGGGAGAGGGCAACCAATGATCCTCTGGGCAATGACGTTGACCCTCTGGAACGCTGTCCTATCTGCCACTGTGCAATTGGCAAACCATAGACAGATGCAGTAAGTTAAAATACTCTCTATGGTTGCTTGCTAACCACAAGGGCTGGTGTTGATGAGAACCATAATTCAGAAGGCGATAGATTGTGAAAAAGATGCTTCAGAAGATTGTATGGATGATTATGTTACTGTCATTGCTCATATATTGTGTTGATTGCTTAGCTGCTTAGATTTTATGTATGTAGAACGGTAGTCTTTTGGAATAAGAAATGTATGAATAAAATGTGGGACTGTTTAATCATGAAAACCTGTAAAGAACTTCACACACGGATGATACCATCAATTATAGCTTCTTTGATTACTGTGCAGAGAAAGGCAACTTTTGTCATCAGAAAAGAATAAATAATAAAAACAACCTTGGGCTTTTTTAATGCTGCAAATTGCAAAAAAAAAAATCTACAAAGAACCCACACAGGTTAATGTCAAGGACAACAATTATACCGAATAATAATTTAGAGGTGAGACAAAATGAGATACCAGCAATGGGTTTTGATTTTTGCAGATACCGTATTTTTCGGAGTATAAGATGCACCGGAATATAAGACGCACCTTAGTTTTTGGGGAGGAAAATAGGGGGGGGGAATCTGCCTACCAGGTAGTCTGGTCAGCTTCAGCACATTATTTTATCCCCTGGTTAGGACTTAAAAAAACCTTCTTCGGAGAGAGTAACAATGAAAGAGCCTGCAAGCCAGTAAGAGCTGGGAAGATCATTAGCACCTGGTTAGGGCTAGAAAAAAACTTATTCTGAGCAAGTAGAGCAATGAAAAAAACCCTGCAAAGACTTAGGGCTGGAAAAACCTTCTTCGGAGAGAGTAACAATGAAAGAGCCTGCAAGGTAAGAGCTGGGAAGATCGTTAGCACCTAGTTAGGGCTGGAAAAAAAGCTCCGAAAAAGCTACATTCAGAGTATAAGACGCACCCAAATTTTCAGCCACTTTTAGGGAGGAAAAGGTGCGTCTTATACTCCGAAAAATATGGTATCTAAAAGGGGATGATTAAGTTTTTTTAATAAGTTTTTATTTATTTTCTCTCCACATTTATTACATTTACATTTACCTTGGAGCCGAGGTGGCGCAGTGGTTAGAGTGCAGCACTGCAACCTACTTCAGCTGACTGCTAGTTCAGCAGTTCAGCTGTTCAAATCTCACCGGCTCAAGGTTGACTCAGCCTTCCATCCTTCTGAGGTCGGTAAAATGAGGACCCAGATTGTTGGGGGTAATAAGCTGAACTCTGTAAACCGCTTAGAGAGGGCTGTAAAGCACTATGAAGCGGTATATAAGTCTAAGTGCTATTGCTATTGCTATTTGCACATATACCTCCAACACATCAATAGAATACATCTTCATCAAAAAAATCAATGATCTATTTTTATTCTTAGTCTTACTATTATTAATCTGTCTGCTTCTGTCTTTTTTCCTCTCTCCCCTCCTTCTTTCCACCTCTCCTACCTACCTTCTTACTCCTTCTCTCCCCCTTTCTACTTCCCACTCCTCCTTCCTCCTTTCTCCCTCTCCCTCTTCCTTCTTAATCCTTCCCTGGGTGAATTACTGTAATTCTAATACATTTTATATATAACAGACTAATAACATATTTCCATATTTCTCTAGATCAGTGTTTCCCAACCTTGGCAACTTGAAGATATCTGGACTTCAACTCCCAGAATTCTGGGAGTTGAAGTCCAGATATCTTCAAGTTGCCAAGGTTGGGAAACACTGATCTAGATTTATCAATTTTGATTAAGTCTGCAGAGGAGAAAGAAATGATCCCATGGGATCTTGTGCTTGTAGGAAACTACACAGATGGCCTCAAAAAAAAAAGATGCCGCAACTGTCAGGACAACACAAGCATCATTTAGGACAGTGATGGCGAACCTATGGCACGGGTGCCACAGGTGGCACGCCGAGCCATATCTGCCGGCACGCGAGCCGTTGCCCTAGCTCAACTCCAGTGTGCATGTGCGTGCTGGCCAGCTGATTTTTGGCTTGTGTGGAGGCTCTGTGAGGGCATTTTAGGTTTCCAGAGGGCCTCCAGGGGGGTTTTCGCCCTCCCCAGGCTCCAGGGAAGCCTTGGGAGCCTGGGGAGGGCAAAAAACGGGCCTACCAGGCCCACCGGAAGTCGGGAAATGGGCCATTTCCAGCCTCCAGAGGGCCTCTGCGGGGGCGGGAAAGGCCGATTTTGCCCTCCCAGGCATTGAATTATGTGTGTGGTCACTCATACGTGTGTGACAGTGCGCGCGCGCGCATTTCCGGCACCCAAGGGAAAAAAGGTTCGCCATCACTGATTTAGGAGAACAAAAAAGTGTGAGAAAGAAACCAGAATTGAAGAAACCTCTTGGTTGAGAAGAGAAAATATTTCAAGAAAAACTCAAGAAAATCCAGTTGCCTTTTAAAAAGCACCTTTGGGACAACCATGACCTGGATGGCCAAGAATCTCCATAGACATGTGAAGAAGAAAAAAAACCCTCCAGATTGCCCCAATCTTGGATAGAAGAGATAGAAGGGGAAAAAAGAGAAAGTGTGTCAAGCTTTTGAGATCCTGTTATTATAACCTATATAATATAGCCACTTGTGGTGTCTGTTTCCTGGCCTGGCCAACACTGAAGGGTTGACATCATTCGCCCATATCTAAGAACCAGAAGAAGAACCTTCAAGAATTTCTTGAAGTAGAACAGAGAAGGCCCTATTCAAATCTTGGAGGGCGGTGGTGCTGTTCTAGACACACACACATCAGATTGACCCAGTTGGTACGCAGATGACTCTGTTGGATCACATAGGCTGGGCAGCAACCAGAGGAAATATATGGTCCAGGGGTGGGTTTCTCCCGGTTCGGACTGGATCGCCCAAACCGGTAGCGACCCGCTGGTGATGTCACTGTCGGTGTGGGTCCGTATGCGCCACCATCTTTTTTTTTATTTTGTGTGAATTCTTCCCCTTCTGCGGTTTGAAAAAGGGCCTTCCCACCCACCCACAGGTGAATTCTGACCTTTATCTCTTCGCCCGAAGCACAGCTGATGAGCTCCTCAGCTGTGTTTCGGGCTCGTTCCTGCTCCTGAGCATGCGCAGAAGCCAAATCGCACGAGGAGACACGTGCGCGTGAGCGAATTGTCGCGATGCGAACCGGTGTCGAAGGTAAGTGGAACCCACCCCTGATATGGTCCCTCAAGTAGCCAGGGCCTTGCGATGTAGGGTTTTATAGAGGATGACAAAACCCATCAATTACAACTAGAAGGTTATTGACAACCGCTGCAAATCATGAAACGGGTGTGACAGGGTCATAACAAGGTTTGGTAGTGGTGTTGCAAGACATTGGGTTGAGAGAATTTGCCAGAGGAAAATTGTAATCTTATGGAAGAATGGATACAGATTTTTTTTGAGAGAGAGAGAGAGGGAGGGAGGGAGGAGGAGAGGGAGAGGGAGAGGGAGAGGGAGAGGGAGAGGGAGAGAGAGAGAGAGAGAGAGAGAGAGAGAGAGAGAGAGAGAGAGAGAGAGAGAGAGAGAGAGAGAGAGAGAGAGAGAGAGAGAGAGAGAGAGAGAGAGAGAGAGAGAGAGAGAGAGAGAGAGACCCCATAAGAAAGCAAATAATCTCTGCCTGGTTTTGCCCATTATATCCATCAAAGAAAAATTCATACTTCTGAAAGTGGAATCAGAAATGCATTAGTAGCACAGACCATAAATACAGAGAAATAGGTTGTTTCCCGAGAGAAGCCTGGTAATGAAGTGTGCTATAAAACATTCATCCACCTTTCCTCAAGATTTTTTATGTTTTATCAGGTAGGAACCAGTGGACGTGCTCAGATTCTCTCAAATAGACAATTTTTAGGATTCTTGAAGCTAACTCTGCGCAACTTTTCTTCTCTACCTTTAGTTCTGGAAATGCAGTATTATAAATTCCTAGTGGTCCTAGTAAATGAGGAAGATGGGTTCCATAGTTCCTACCTTTTTTTCCCAGCCATTAAATGCCTGCTAAGACCCACACTCCAGGAGGAAATTCATTACTTATTACCAAGGTTTCTGACATCCTTGTTACTTCTCCAATCTTTTAGCCAAGAAGAGTGCACCAAGAATTGTTGAGAGTTAACCAGAAAGAAGATGTGATTGCTATGACTTGCCTGATCCTTCTTGTGTCTTCCTCCAGGGATTCCAGAGGACAAGGGACATCAAGTAGTTGGTACAATGCAGAGGTGGTATTCTGCCGGTTTAGACCGGTTTGCCCGAACCGGTAGCAGAAACCCTAGCTCTATGCTATCCTATTTGTGCATGTTTTTGAGGCCGTGCGCATGCGCAGGAGGCTCGCACATGAGTAAAGCACATGCATGGGAGGGAGGCCATGCACATGTGTGGAGGTAGCTCGCGCGAGCGAAGCGAGCGAACGCACTCACATTTGCAAACCGGTAGGGAAGGTAAGTGAAAATCATCCCTGATACAATGGAAGAAGAGATGGTCACCATGAACGTTATGGTTGAAGTCCTCCAAACATAAAGCCAGAATTAATGCAGTGCATAGATTCAGGTTCTCCATTCCTTGAAGGATTGTCCTGTCCTGGTGGCACATGTACAAAACACATGTACTCTTTTGAAAACTCTGAAGAAACCTGTTTACGTTCCCATATAAGGAACAGAGGTGGGATTCAGCAGATTCTGACCAGTTCTGGAGAACTGGTAGCGGAAATTTTGAGTAGTTTGGAGAACGGGTAAATACCACCTCTGACTGGCTGCACCCCCATCTATTCTCTGCCTTCCAAGTCCCAGCTGATCAGGAGGAAATGGGGATTTTGCAGCATCCTTCCCCTGTTACACCCACCAAGCCACGCCCACCAAGCCACACCACACCCACCAAGCCATGCCCACAGAACCGGTAGTAAAAAAAAATGAATCCCACTACTGCATGGCACCCCTTTTTAGTGAACTTCTCACGACAAACAAACCTTTTTTTTACAGTCAACTACTGCTGGCAGATCAATACAATTTTACATCTCTGGCAGTGGCCAGATTCCGCTTTGCTATCTTTAGGACCAGAAGCCAAATTCTGATCAAGGAAGAAGAAAAAGAATCTACTCCTGGATTATTATTTTTTTAAAAGCCCTAACTGCATATTCTCTTCTCCTTTTTTGTTTTAAATTGGCTGTTAAACAACAACAAAGCCCTTTTAAAAAATGTCTTCCTGTATTTTGTATGTAAGTCCACAAACTAAATAAATAAGTGAATGAAAGGAGAAACGATTTGATGCAAACCAATAAATCTACGCTGTGTTACATGGATTTGAAGACGGCAATGGACTTTCTCAGTGATGTCCCCACTTAAGTAGAGCTTAAGTGCCTTCATCTGACTGCATTGCTCAAGGGTGATGGATTGCATAGTTTCCATATCTAGCTGGCACTAGGTCAGGAAAGGCAGAGTGTTCTATGCCTATCACTGCTTGAATGAGGTGTGTGCTTTGATTGTGGGACAGAAAATTATGCTCTTCAGTAATTTGCCAGCTCCACCAAGAATATGCAGATAGTCTCTAGCATAGAGGTCTTCAAACTTGGCAACTTTAAGACTTGTGGACTTCAACTCCCAGAATTCTCCAGCCAGCATTCTGGGAGTTGAAGTCCACAAGTCTTAAAGTTGCCAAGTTTGAGGACCCCTGTGAAGTCTAGCAGCACAAAAAAAGTTTGAGAACCAGAGATTTAGATCTGGGTCCCTATCTTCTTGTTTTGGGATTCTGATAGGGTTACAAAATGAAAAGGCTGACATACTACAATATGTTTGTACTTACTCTATGGATATGAAACCCAATCAACGTTCTGGAATTAACAGCGTGCCTTCTCCCAAAAAATAATGATGATGATATTTAAGTCCACCCAGTTGTGGGTGCTCCAATACTGGAGTTTTTTAAGAAGAGGCTGGACTGCCACTTGTCTGAAATGGTAGAGAGTTTCCTGCCTGACTAGGGGGGGATTGGACTAAAAGACCCCCCCAAGGTCCCTTCCAACTCTGTTATTCTCTTTGTAATTCCAGAAGGAAGAGTTAGGTACTATTGGAACAATTGCAGATTGATACAACAGAGGTTCTTTTTTTTTTGGGAAAATACTTACTCGTTTCTGGATTCATGACTTGCAGGGTAAGGCTCCACCATCTCTGCCTCAGTTTCGTCTTGGATGGACTCTCTTCCCCAGAATTCTTCCTCTGGAAAAGATAGTTGTGGAGGTGCAGGCATCTGTGGCACTTCTGGTCTTTGCCTCTGATGGTGATAACCAGGATGCCTTGAATGCGTGTCTGATTTCAGCAGCCCAACAGCCCCACAAAGCAGTAAGAGTGTAGTTAGCATCTTCAAGTTCTTCTCAAACTCCTTGAAACCTCTCCGATCTTCAGATCCGTCTGTTGTTACAACCTGCCTCGTCTCGTTCCTTTAACTGAGGAACAAGTAATGGCACAGCTAACAAAGGGCGGAAACTTATCATGTTGGCCCTCCCAGCCCTGATGGAAATGTCAGAGGTCAGATGACAATGTGAAAGAGCTCAGAGGACCTCCGTGTGAGCGACAGTTGTATGTGAATTCTAAGGGAAGGAGCCGCCGGTTGATTCGAGGGGGCAAATCTTACTTTTGACTTTCTTTGGGCTTATCAACAAACGCAGAGAAACACAGCCTCTTTTTTTTATCAGCTGCCTTCATGCGGCGATACAGGAAAAGGATGTTAACTTTAACTAGCAGGCAAGGAAAAGTAAATATTGAGGGCTGGAGCAGATTCTCAAGATGAATATCGTAAAAAAATATCCTGGCACTTGGCAGCAGGGACTTACAAGGCAAGTCTATCTCTCAAAAGTGAGTGAAGATGTTGAAACTCTAGAAAGACTGCAGAGAAGACCCACAAAGCTGATTAGGGGAGCAGAGGCTAAAACATATACTGTAAAAAATGGTTGCTGGAATTGGTTGTTTGTTTGTTTGTTTGTTTGTTTGTTTGTTTGTTTGTTTGTTTGGTTGGTTGGTTGGTTGGTTGGTTGGTTGGTTGGTTGGTTGGTTGGTTGTTTATTTATTTATTTATTTATTTATTTATTTATTTATTTATTTATTTATTTATTTATTTATTTATTTATTTATTTATTTATTTATTTGGCCATTTTTATATGCTGCCCAACTCCCATAGGGCGGCATACAACATAATACAAAAACAATTTATAAAAATGATACCAATGATTTAAAAAATTACAGAAATTTAAAAATTTAAAAACAGACCATCATTCAAACATGGGGGATTGATCTTACAATCAATACTTTACAAGAAGAGTCCTCCACTCCTCTACTCGCAACAGAATACCATACGCAACCAGACTTGAAATCCTGGGCTTAGAAAGCTTAGAACTACGTCGCCTTCGGCACGACCTAAGCATAGCTCATAAAATTATCTGCTACAATGTCCTTCCTGTCAATGACTACTTCAGCTTCAACCACAACAATACACGAGCACATAACAGATACAAACTCAAAGTGAACCGCTCCAAACTTGACTGTAGAAAATATGACTTTAGTAACAGAGTGGTAAATGCCTGGAACTCACTACCTGACTCTGTGGTTTCGTCACCAAACCCCCAAAACTTTACCCTAAGACTGTCCACTGTTGACCTCACCCGATTCCTAAGAGGTCAGTAAGGGGCGTGCATAAGTGCACCAGTGTGCCTACCGTCCCTGTCCTAATGTTCACGCTTATCAGTACCCATCTTATGTATATAAACAATGTTATATCTATGTATATTACCAACATGTACTTGAGAAAAATAAATAAATAAAAATAAATAAAAATAAATTAATTTCACCCCGCCTGCAGGAAGAGCCATGTTTTCACGGCTTTACAGCTATGTCTAGTTTAATGAAAAGAAGGACCAGGTGTGACATGATAGCAGAGAAGAGCAACAAAGATGATTAGGGGAGTGGAAGCTAAAACATATGAAGAACGGTTGCAGGAACTGGGTATGTCTAGTTTAATGAAAAGAAGGATCAGGGGAGACATGATAGCAGTGTTCCAATATCTCAGGGGCTGCCACAAAGAAGAGGGAGTCAAGCTATTCTCCAAAGCACCTGAAGGCAACGGATGCAAAGTATTCAAGGAAAGAACCAACCTAGAACTAAGGAGAAATTTCGGGACTGTTAGAACAATTAACCAGTGCAAAGGCTTGCCTTCAGAAGTTGTGGGTGCTCCAACACTGAAAGTTTTGAAGAAGACATTGGACAACAATTTGTCTGCAATGGAATAGGGTTTCTGCCTGAGCAGGGGTTGGACTAGAAGACCTCCAATTGTCCCTTCCAATTCTGTTGTTCTTGTTAAGTTCTCAAGCCAAGGGGTCAGATGCACCCCAAAAGCTAGAGACTGGGTCTTGTCTAATTGCAAGCTAGTTACAGAAGCAGAAAGGTGAGAGATAAAATTAATAATGTACATACAGTAAACAAAGGTGGAGCTAAGTTACAGAGCATGGCTTCCGAGGGTCTAACACTGCAGGAGAATTCTGCCCTTGATTGGCACCAATGTATTGTTAAATTGTTGATCAATATTTGACGTACAGGTAGACCTCGACTACCCAAAAATTTCTATTGCTAAGCGTGACAATTGTAAAGTGAGTTTTGTCCCATTTTATGACCTTCCTTGCCACAGTTGTTAAGTGAATCCCTGCACAATTAGTTACACAGTTGTTAAGTGAATCTGGCTTCCGCTTTGATTTTGCTTGAAAGAATGTCGCAAACGGTGATCACGTAACCGTCATAAATATGCGTCAGTTCTTAAGAGTTCAAATTTTGTTCACATGACCATGGGAATGCTGCAATGGTCATAAGGATGAGGAAGGGAGAGAAGGGAGGGGAAGGGGAAGAGGAGGGGAGGGAGGGAGGGAGGGAGGGAGGAAGGAAGGAAGGAAGGAAGGAAGGAAGGAAGGAAGGAAGGAAGGAAGGAAGGAAGGAAGGAAGGAAGGAAAAGGCCATTGAAAGAATAAGGAATCCAAAATATTACAAATGTTTATATTACATTCTTTTTGACTCTTAGCTTTCCGTGTAAATAACAAAAGGGTAAATTTCTATTTTTAGTTGATGTAGAAAAAGTACTGTATCTAACATAATGGTATGTTGATTGTGTTAATATAGAAAAAACACCTTAACATGTCAGTAAGCAAAGCAACATTTCCATTGATTGAGATTTTCCACCAAGTCCTTTAGCAGCATTTAAATTCAAATAAAGTATACTCAAAAGGTAACAGTGAAGAGTAATTTCTGCAAAATAAGACCCTTATGGCAGTAAAAGTGGCCAATCAGAGTTGCCAATTGTGCAAAATTTTTGGATAATCTCATCACATATTGGGCTTTTTTTAAAACACGGGACATACACTCCACTCTTTAAATAAATGCTAAAACATAGTTTTATTTCCGGAGCGCTCTTTTAAATGCTCAGATACGACTTTAACTCAGGAAGGGAGGCGTTTCATCAGGTGCATTGCATTGCACATCCTCAAATATGTTTTCTTAAATCAACAAACTCTTAACTGTTTTTCTCCAGTGGAAGGAAAACAAAATATAATTTCTATAATTAGGTTTTATAGAAAATCCAAAGTAAGTTGCTTTCAGAAGCAAACATCCTCTTCTTATATGCACGCATAGACTTACCCAAAAATAAATCAACCATTTCCAGAAGCCTCTGAGATCTGAACTTCAAAGATGTCTTCACTTCCTTCTTGAGGTCCTCCATTTCGAAAGCAGGATGATGTTAGAACAGGGTTCCTTAATAATCTGGATCTTTTCCAGATTTTTTTAATGAGATAGAGCCACTTAATACTTGGAAATGTGGGGACTCAAGACTAGACTGGTAGGCAGTAATGGGGAATGCTTTCATATGGTCCTTGGAAGTCAAGTTTAGCTTTGGAAGATTTTATCTCAGTATCTCAATATCTCCAGCTTCCATATCTCAATATCTCCAGCTTCCATATTTCAATATCTCCAGCTTCCATATCTCAATATCTCCAGCTTTCCATATCTCAATATCTCCAGCTTCCATATCTCAATATCTCCAGCTTTCCATATCTCAATATCTCCAGCTTCCATATCTCAATATCTCCAGCTTTCCACATCTCAATATCTCCAGCTTCCATATCTCAATATCTCCAGCTTCCACATCTCAATATCTCCAGCTTCCACATCTCAATATCTCCAGCTTCCATATCTCAATATCTCCAGCTTCTATATCTCAATATCTCCAGCTTCCATATCTCAATATCTCCAGCTTCCATATCTCAATATCTCCAGCTTCTATATCTCAATATCTCCAGCTTCCATATCTCAATATCTCCAGCTTCTATATCTCAATATCTCCAGCTTCCACATCTCAATATCTCCAGCTTCCACATCTCAATATCTCCAGCTTCCATATCTCAATATCTCCAGCTTCCACATCTCAATATCTCCAGCTTCCATATCTCAATATCTCCAGCTTCCATATCTCAATATCTCCAGCTTCCATATCTCAATATCTCCAGCTTCCATATCTCAATATCTCCAGCTTCCATATCTCAATATCTCCAGCTTCTATATCTCAATATCTCCAGCTTCCATATCTCAATATCTCCAGCTTCCACATCTCAATATCTCCAGCTTCCATATCTCAATATCTCCAGCTTCTATATCTCAATATCTCCAGCTTCCACATCTCAATATCTCCAGCTTCCATATCTCAATATCTCCAGCTTCCACATCTCAATATCTCCAGCTTCCACATCTCAATATCTCCAGCTTCCACATCTCAATATCTCCAGCTTCCATATCTCAATATCTCCAGCTTCCATATCTCAATATCTCCAGCTTCCACATCTCAATATCTCCAGCTTCCATATCTCAATATCTCCAGCTTCCATATCTCAATATCTCCAGCTTCCACATCTCAATATCTCCAGCTTCTATATCTCAATATCTCCAGCTTCCATATCTCAATATCTCCAGCTTCTATATCTCAATATCTCCAGCTTCCATATCTCAATATCTCCAGCTTCCATATCTCAATATCTCCAGCTTCCACATCTCAATATCTCCAGCTTCCATATCTCAATATCTCCAGCTTCCACATCTCAATATCTCCAGCTTCCATATCTCAATATCTCCAGCTTCCACATCTCAATATCTCCAGCTTCCACATCTCAATATCTCCAGCTTCCATATCTCAATATCTCCAGCTTCCATATCTCAATATCTCCAGCTTCCACATCTCAATATCTCCAGCTTCCATATCTCAATATCTCCAGCTTCCATATCTCAATATCTCCAGCTTCCATATCTCAATATCTCCAGCTTCCATATCTCAATATCTCCAGCTTCCATATCTCAATATCTCCAGCTTCCATATCTCAATATCTCCAGCTTCCACATCTCAATATCTCCAGCTTCTATATCTCAATATCTCCAGCTTCCATATCTCAATATCTCCAGCTTCTATATCTCAATATCTCCAGCTTCCATATCTCAATATCTCCAGCTTCCATATCTCAATATCTCCAGCTTCCACATCTCAATATCTCCAGCTTCCATATCTCAATATCTCCAGCTTCCACATCTCAATATCTCCAGCTTCCATATCTCAATATCTCCAGCTTCCACATCTCAATATCTCCAGCTTCCACATCTCAATATCTCCAGCTTCCATATCTCAATATCTCCAGCTTCCATATCTCAATATCTCCAGCTTCCACATCTCAATATCTCCAGCTTCCACATCTCAATATCTCCAGCTTTCCATATCTCAATATCTCCAGCTTCCACATCTCAATATCTCCAGCTTCCATATCTCAATATCTCCAGCTTCCATATCTCAATATCTCCAGCTTCCACATCTCAATATCTCCAGCTTCCACATCTCAATATCTCCAGCTTTCCATATCTCAATATCTCCAGCTTCCACATCTCAATATCTCCAGCTTCCACATCTCAATATCTCCAGCTTCCATATCTCAATATCTCCAGCTTCCACATCTCAATATCTCCAGCTTCTATATCTCAATATCTCCAGCTTCCACATCTCAATATCTCCAGCTTCTATATCTCAATATCTCCAGCTTCCATATCTCAATATCTCCAGCTTCTATATCTCAATATCTCCAGCTTCCATATCTCAATATCTCCAGCTTCCATATCTCAATATCTCCAGCTTCCATATCTCAATATCTCCAGCTTCCACATCTCAATATCTCCAGCTTCTATATCTCAATATCTCCAGCTTCCACATCTCAATATCTCCAGCTTCCACATCTCAATATCTCCAGCTTCCATATCTCAATATCTCCAGCTTCCACATCTCAATATCTCCAGCTTCCACATCTCAATATCTCCAGCTTTCCATATCTCAATATCTCCAGCTTCTATATCTCAATATCTCCAGCTTCCATATCTCAATATCTCCAGCTTCTATATCTCAATATCTCCAGCTTCCATATCTCAATATCTCCAGCTTCCATATCTCAATATCTCCAGCTTCCATATCTCAATATCTCCAGCTTCCACATCTCAATATCTCCAGCTTTCCATATCTCAATATCTCCAGCTTTCCATATCTCAATATCTCCAGCTTCCATATCTCAATATCTCCAGCTTCTATATCTCAATATCTCCAGCTTTCCATATCTCAATATCTCCAGCTTCTATATCTCAATATCTCCAGCTTCCATATCTCAATATCTCCAGCTTCCACATCTCAATATCTCCAGCTTCCACATCTCAATATCTCCAGCTTCCATATCTCAATATCTCCAGCTTCCATATCTCAATATCTCCAGCTTCCATATCTCAATATCTCCAGCTTTCCATATCTCAATATCTCCAGCTTCCATATCTCAATATCTCCAGCTTCCATATCTCAATATCTCCAGCTTCCATATCTCAATATCTCCAGCTTCCATATCTCAATATCTCCAGCTTCTATATCTCAATATCTCCAGCTTCCATATCTCAATATCTCCAGCTTCCACATCTCAATATCTCCAGCTTTCCATATCTCAATATCTCCAGCTTCCATATCTCAATATCTCCAGCTTCCATATCTCAATATCTCCAGCTTCCATATCTCAATATCTCCAGCTTCCACATCTCAATATCTCCAGCTTCTATATCTCAATATCTCCAGCTTCCATATCTCAATATCTCCAGCTTCCACATCTCAATATCTCCAGCTTTCCATATCTCAATATCTCCAGCTTTCCATATCTCAATATCTCCAGCTTCTATATCTCAATATCTCCAGCTTCCATATCTCAATATCTCCAGCTTCCATATCTCAATATCTCCAGCTTCCATATCTCAATATCTCCAGCTTCCATATCTCAATATCTCCAGCTTCCATATCTCAATATCTCCAGCTTCCATATCTCAATATCTCCAGCTTCCATATCTCAATATCTCCAGCTTCCATATCTCAATATCTCCAGCTTCCACATCTCAATATCTCCAGCTTCCATATCTCAATATCTCCAGCTTCTATATCTCAATATCTCCAGCTTCCATATCTCAATATCTCCAGCTTCCACATCTCAATATCTCCAGCTTCCATATCTCAATATCTCCAGCTTCCATATCTCAATATCTCCAGCTTCCATATCTCAATATCTCCAGCTTCCACATCTCAATATCTCCAGCTTCTATATCTCAATATCTCCAGCTTCCATATCTCAATATCTCCAGCTTCCATATCTCAATATCTCCAGCTTCCATATCTCAATATCTCCAGCTTCCATATCTCAATATCTCCAGCTTCTATATCTCAATATCTCCAGCTTCCATATCTCAATATCTCCAGCTTCCATATCTCAATATCTCCAGCTTCCATATCTCAATATCTCCAGCTTCCATATCTCAATATCTCCAGCTTCCATATCTCAATATCTCCAGCTTCTATATCTCAATATCTCCAGCTTCCATATCTCAATATCTCCAGCTTCCATATCTCAATATCTCCAGCTTCCATATCTCAATATCTCCAGCTTCCATATCTCAATATCTCCAGCTTCCACATCTCAATATCTCCAGCTTCTATATCTCAATATCTCCAGCTTCCATATCTCAATATCTCCAGCTTCCATATCTCAATATCTCCAGCTTCCATATCTCAATATCTCCAGCTTCCATATCTCAATATCTCCAGCTTCTATATCTCAATATCTCCAGCTTCCATATCTCAATATCTCCAGCTTCCATATCTCAATATCTCCAGCTTCCATATCTCAATATCTCCAGCTTCCATATCTCAATATCTCCAGCTTCCATATCTCAATATCTCCAGCTTCTATATCTCAATATCTCCAGCTTCCATATCTCAATATCTCCAGCTTCCATATCTCAATATCTCCAGCTTCCATATCTCAATATCTCCAGCTTCCATATCTCAATATCTCCAGCTTCCATATCTCAATATCTCCAGCTTCCACATCTCAATATCTCCAGCTTCTATATCTCAATATCTCCAGCTTCCATATCTCAATATCTCCAGCTTCCATATCTCAATATCTCCAGCTTCTATATCTCAATATCTCCAGCTTCCATATCTCAATATCTCCAGCTTCCATATCTCAATATCTCCAGCTTCCATATCTCGATATCTCCAGCTTCCATATCTCAATATCTCCAGCTTTCCATAGTCTGCCTGGTATCTGGGAACAGTGCAGAGTAGATCATGAAGTCATTTTGGAAATACCTGGAAAGTGATAGGGTGATTCCCACATGTCAGAATGAGTGTTGCCATATTGCAGTTTTTTTTCCAACGGGCAACCACAATCTCATCTCATTCCAAAAGCTAAGCAGAGACAGGTATTTTGGAGGGAGACCACCAGAAAAATCACAGGATGTCAACATTGCTGTACCTGCCCGTGAGTGTCTACGGAGGTTCTCAGTCATCCAAGTCATGGTTGTCCCAAAGGTGCTTTTCCCAAAGGCAACTGGACTTCCTTGTTTTTTTTTTCCTTTTGAAAATGTTTCGCTTCTCATCCAAGAAGTTTCTTCACTTCTAACTTCAGTTCTAGAACTGAAGAAGCTTCTGGGATGAGAAGCGAAAGATTTTCAAAAGAAAAAAACAAGGAAGTCCAGTTGCCTTTGGAAAAAGCACCTTTGGGACTACCTGCCCCTGAAGTCACCATGAGTCACGTTCATCTTGAAGAGGTCCCTGGACTTCAGCTCCTTCATCCAATGTCCAAGCTGGTTGGGATGATAGGTGAGACACTAGGCTGGGAGGCGGCTACCTTAAGCAACCTTGATTTCTGTCGCTTCACAGATCAGATTGCAATATAGCCCAGAGCATGTTCTTAAATGGTTTTTTTTTCCCCCTCTTTCCTGAATTTCAGGTCAGGAATCCACACTGATCATCCCTGCAAGGGCTAAATAAAATATTGATTTATGCTGCATTGCAGTAATCGATTTATTGCTATTAACCAG